>NAJQ01000663.1:0-16448 GCA_005059865.1 Friedmanniomyces simplex
TGTCGGTCATGGAGCATGAAGTCTCTCCGCTCCAACTTGCCCTGATTCTCCAGCCACTTGCGCTCCTGCATGATCTGCTGCATCTGCGGCGAGAAGGGCACCTGGCTGCTGGGAAGTGGCCGGTCGCCTTGGTGATAGTGCACGATCCAGAGCGCAGGGTCCGGAGGCGCGGCATTGACAGAAGGGTTCTTGGCGACGATATGGAAGCGTGTCCGCGCGTGGGAGGCCATCTGATCGTGGTTCATGCGGTAGCCGAGCGTGTGCTTCATCATCTCGATCGTGTAACCCCGGAAGTCATGCCTGTAGGTGGACTCGGAATCGGCCCATACGTAGCCATCGCTGGGGAAACGGCCGTCGGCCTTGTCGGGAGGGAGCCATTCGAGCCAGATGGTGCCGTCGGATGGGGCCTGGACGTAGGTCCATGACATGGGGGCCACGGTCTTGACGATGGTTGGCGCATCGAGGAGGTAGGTGAGGGCTTGGTTGAGGTCGAGCGAGGCGATGACGGGGAAGCGATGGCCGGAGACGAGGTGGACGTGGTTTGGCTGGGGTCACAGTATTAGCTGGGCGCGTGAGGGTGGGTATGGCAATGCGTACGAGGGGCGCCTGAAGGCCTTGACTGGGGTTCTGCATGGTGAATGGTGGATGTGAGTGTGAGGGTGAAAGTGAGGGTGATGCGATGGCCGTCGCAAGTGAATGCGTTGTTGGTCAATTGCAGACGCGACACTGGCGCGCAATATTGTGGCCTGAGGCAGGGGGTGGAACTCCGTGCTTAGCTAAGCTGCCTGACTCGACTAGCGCGGCCGGCGAATATACATTCGATCGCGAACTTGTCTCCCTCTTTCTTCCCTTCATTCCAAGGCAAGTCGACCAAACCGACCCCCTACACTCGTCCATCACATACTGACTACTATTCCAGTGCACGGGCATTACGCATATCAGTGAGGATTCGTCCGAGATTGCGTTTTTGCTAGTTGAAAACGTGAGTTCATCTGCCCATCACCCCCGTCCCTTCCACCATTGACTAACGTGCCCTCACAGTATCAACTGACTGCTCTCGTTGGAGTACGCTTCGGCGAGGAATTTTTGAACCAACACCACCTTTTCATCAGTCGCCCTCGCCTCAACCGCGAGGTGCTGGAGAAGAGTGAGCGAATGGCTGCTGCTGCGGTGACGGGCACGACAAGAGACAGCGGTGAATGGCGGACTGGCTGGGTGAACGTGACAAAGGCTGGTGACGAGCAAGCTGCGCGTGACTGGCAAACTTCACCTGCAGCGACAAACACGCGACACGTACCCTCAAGCTCATTTAACATGCTGCTCCTTTCTCTCAACTTACCACCTCTTCCACCCAACCCAACCATCAGCATGCCGCCGCCTCTCACCACGTACAACGCGCTCGACGCGCAACACCCGCCCTATTACAGCAGCTTGGACGCCGACGTGACGATGGACGAAGATGTCACACCAGCTAACAACGACGACGACAGCCAGATCCCCTCTCCCAGTCCCCCCAACAGCCCCAACCAAGACCTCACCACCATGTCCCCAGACCAGCGCGCCTCATACTACGAGTTCGCCTTCCAGCACGCTGCCCCCATCGCCGACCTCCACATCCCCCTCCTCGCCCACGCCCTCCCCGACTTCCACGCCGAAATCCTCCCCGCCTAACTCCACCACACCACCTTCATCTTCCCCATCCTACTCAACTACGACGCCGCCTGCGACCACTTCTACACCGACCGGCCCCGCTACAACGCCGCCCGGCACGCCGACTGCGGCAAACTCCTCCACACCCTAAGCCCCGCAGCTCGCGCGCACTTACTCCAGGTGGGCGCCGAAAATATCGAGTTCAAGAACGTGCGGCTCGATCTCACCACGCAGTTCACCTTGCTCGCGCAGGTCACTCTCGCAGTCCGCGTTCTTCGTAGCGGCGAAGAACAAGAAGAAGCGGACGCAGAAGTCCAGATCGAGGCCTACGTGGATCAGATATGGCACGGCAGCGCCTCCCTGCACGACTTCATCGACCGCCGCGCAGAGCAGATCACCGACCCGCAGAGGGCTTTCACGCAAGGGAAAGCCGGGTTCAGTCTCGCGGACTTGGAGAGCGTGGCGGGGCTGTTCGTCGCGCGGCCGTCAGGGCCGGAGGGGGTGGAGGCTGGTGGGAGTGGTGGCAGGGGAGGGGAGAGGTATGGGCAGTACCATGTAAGGGGGGAATGGGAGAGTTTGGGGGAGAACGTGGGCTATGTTCACGGGTTGAATTAGGATCCGTTGCGGCCGGAGAGGTTTGAGCATATTTGAGGGGGTGGAAGGTGGAAGGGGTTCGGGAACGGCGGAGAGTGGCGACGGCGGTGATGATGATGATGATGATGCGATTACGAGGATCACGACGATATGACCGGCGAGCTATGGGTAAGAAGTGGCGCGCTAGGGCTTGGAGAGCATTACGCGGATCCTATCGCCAGCGCAGTAGAGGGACAAAAACTCAATCGATGTACAACAGGCCGTGTGAGGAACGTCTCAGCATTTCATTGAAGCGATCAACGATCGAGCTACCTATGTAGTCAGTCGCCCTACGCAAGAGCGGCGAGTAGCACATAAAGCGCCACGCTCAGAGAAGCCGACAGCACGCCACGAGACGATATCAACCACAGTAGTTCCTCCTCCCAAACGCCTCGCTAAACCCTCACTCAAAATCACAGTCTATTGTAATCACCTTGCCTTCTGCCCAGCCTTCAGCACCATAGATCCCAAACTCGTCCGCTTCCCCCGACCCCCAACACCGCCACCACCATCCCAACCCCTCAGCCCTTGTGTCGACGACGACCAACTCACCTCCGGCTCCCCCAACCGCGCCACATCACCATCACTATCATTCTCCACAAACGTCCACGCCTCCTCCGTATCCTCCACCTCCCCGCCACCATCGATCTTGACCTCCCGCTTCTTAATCAACGTCTTCGCGTAATCCAAGTCCCGATAGATAGCCTTGATGGCCGTCGCGACCCCGTCTTCGTTCCGGATCTGCTCGCCGAGCACCCGCGCTCGACCGCGCATGCGATCGTCGTGCGTCGCGATCCACAGCGCTTTGCCGAGGGAATTGACGGTGATCTTGCGGAGGTGGATGCCGACGCCCAGGTCTTCGACGCGCGTAGCGAAGAAGTACTGGTCGCCGAAGAAAGGCTTGATGATGGTCGGCACACCCGCGCGTAAGCTGGCGCCTGTGGTGCCGGCGCCACCGTGGTGTACGGCGGCGTCGATCTGCTGGAAGAGCCAGTCGTGGGGCGCGGAGCGGATTTGGAAGACTGATGGCGGGAGAGGCACTTCTGGCACTGAGGCGTCTTTCTTGTCGAAGTGATCGGACCAGCCCTTTGACAGGATACAGCGTACATCGGCCTTGAGGACCGCGTCGACGACCTGCTGGGTAAGCTGCTTGGAATCGCTGACGGTGACCGAGCCGAAACCGATGTACACAAGCTTTTGCTTGTCCGCCCGCGCCCTGTTGATGAAAGCCATCAGGTCATCCGGCGGCGGCCACGCTGTGCCTTCGTCCAGGAACCAGTAGCCCGTCACTCTGACCCAGTCACTGAAGTCTAGCGGCGGTACCACCACGCTGGGCGAGAAGTTGTACAGAAACGGCACCTTGTTCGGCTGCAGCTTCTCCAGACTCGTAGGCTTCAGGCCGAGATGCTTGCACCGCCATTTGTTGATTTGACTCGCGCTGATCTGCCAGAAGAGGTTGTCGAAGAAGGCGTACGACATATAGTTGTACGCGCCTCCTTGCTTGCGCGAGGGGACCGCGAACGCGTGTGGATACGCCCGCGTGCGCGTCCAAGGCATGGTGAAGGCGCGGAAGTAGGGTATGCCGAGCGCTTCCGCAATGTGGATACCAGCCATGGCAGAAGGGCTCTCTATGACCAGATCGGAGCCTTTGCAGGCGTCGTACGCCGATGTGAGCAAGTTGTCGAACCATTGACGGAACTGAGAAGTTGCTTTGTAGAGGAACTGGGGCGTGAACATGCCATTCTCCACGCAAACGCGCATCAGCTCGGCGGGATCGCCCTCCACGGGTGCAAACTCGATGCCGTGCTTCTCAACCCAGCCTTTGAACTCCTGATGCGTGGCAATCCTGGGTCGCTGTCCGTCGGCGAGCAGGCCTTTGCACAGAGCGATGTACGGTTGGATGTCCCCGCGAGACCCTATAGTTAGGCATGTAATGCGCATTGCTTTCGTCGGCTTGAAGTCGAGTATGGAGGCATTCGGATCGTCGAAAATGATGGGAGTGTCCGACTCAATCTGGCCGAGAGTTTCGCTGAGCTCTGCATCACGGTCAGCGAGCACATCCTTCCGCGCTCCAGAAAGCAGACTATTCTCGGCGGCAGCGGCATCGGCATCTTTCTTCTCATCTACGGTCAGTATCACGGACTCTTGAAGAGCTCGTACAGCGTCGAGTGTGCGCAGCACAGTGACCACGCAGTCATCTCGCAGGCCGTTAGACGAGAAGTCGAAGAACAGCTCCTCGTGACCCCGGATAACCACCACCATTCCCGGATAGCCCCAGCGGAAACCCTTCTCTTTCTCCAGATTGAGGATGTTCTTGAACGGAACGACCAGCTTCGTGCGAGTGCCGTACAGTAGGCTGCGGAAGCAAAAGTTGCGGGTGCCGATGTAAACCTTTCCATAGAGTGGGAGCACTCTGTGCAGAGAGCCGTAGTACACAGCCAGCAGCCGCTCGGACTCCGGCAAAGCGAAATGCTGTTGGAAGCGGCGCTCGTGCTCGACCGTGTCCAAGTCGTCTTCAGGATCTTCGATGCGATCTTCCGGCGCCAAACCGTCGGCTTCAGAGTAATGACGTTTGCCACCTGCCATCGCTCCCGAGAATTTGGTATAGTAGTCCTTCGGGCTGCTGCCCAAGTACGACAGACCGCGCTTGCCTTGGCTGCGCACGTGATCAGCAAGACCGTAGGCATACTGGAGTGGCGTTGCCAGTATGGTACGCATGGGCCGAGATGCTACGGGCGCGGTAGCCGCTGGACGTAGCTTTTGCGTGTCCTCTTGAGCCATGGTCCTGCGTTTCGGAGAGGATATCGTGTCCTCTGTTTGGGTACGAGAAGGCGGCTGCACGCGGATGCGCTCATCGGCTGATGTTCCGGTCGGCGAACGTTGCTGCGACTCCCGCCGAAGTCGTTCTACTGTTGATCCCGAGATAGTGCGTCGTGGCTGAGGCATCCGCAGCGTCGGTGCTTTGAAAGCGGTGTCACCAGTGAGCATTCGACTCGCCGACATGTCAATCCCACCGGCGCCGGGCGTGCTTGGAGAGCTTGGTGCATGTTCGGAAGTGCTATGGAAGGATTCGGTAGACTCGTGCGAAGGCGATAATGGGGACTTTGAGCTCCGACGACCCTGGTGAACGCCTAGTATGCCTCCGCCACTCGCGCTATGCCTGCCATGGTCAAAGCTGGCACGTCCCTGGTCGAGACTGGATCGTGAGACTTCGCCGCTAGACCTACGGTACTCCCCACTGACCCTCGGACTCACTCGGCTGGCGGGAAGAGGTGAGAGCGTGGACCTCACAGGTTCTCGTATAGGAGGAGTAGTACCCAAGGATATGCGTGGCGATCTTTCCGTTGATGCGGTCCGCCTGAAGCCTCTGCCTGGCGAGTGGGTGGCCTCGTCGACATCGGCGACACCCAACGGCGCTTTTCGAATCTCGTTGTCTGCAGTGAGGACGTTGAGCAAGTGGAGTGCATCTTTGCCATGGCTGAAGAAGGTGAAAAAGTATTCGTCGACAGAGTAAGTTTGGTCATTATCGATGACACGCAGTCTGATCGTCTCGGCCATGTCATTGAGTGGACTGGACTCTACGTCCACGACGTTCTCAAGCGGTAGAGAGATCTTGATACTATCCCCATCGTTGTGCGACCGGAAGATGACCTTCTGTAGCTGCTTGACCCACTCCTTGGCACTAGTCGCGCTGTCCGCCCTGAAGTGGTAAGTGCGATTGTCGGTCGTCACAGTGAAGAGGCAGGTGTCCTTCGGCTTGTCTTGACCCTTCTCCGGCACCAGATCCGCAGAAATGCCGTACCTCAAGTCGACAGTCCCGCTCGGAAAGTACGGGTCTGCCGCGTTCGTGTAGTAAGAGAGCACATCCCCTTTCAAAGCAAACCAATACCGGCGATACCTCGGATTTCGCTTGCCTTGCTTTGCGAGCTGGCCAGACTTGATTGTAGCGTGGCCCTTCTTCTGCATGTAGGCGTAGAAGCAGACGTGCTTCTTGGTGATGTAGAGGTAGCCTTGCAGCAAGACGCTCTGCAGATACCAGCAGGGGTATTCGCAGATGATGTCCTCGGGCTCGCGGAAGCCGAAGATCCCAGCCACTGCGGCCGGCAAGTCCACTGCAGAAGCTCTCTTCTTCGCGCCTTCGCTCGATGAGCCCTCCTTACTCCTTCTACTCGTCGTCGATGTCGTCGAGGCATCCATCTCGGCTCGTGCTCTTGCATGCAGCTTGCGATCCAGCATGGGCGCATCACTCCTAATGCCGCCTGCGCTTGCGGGCCTCTCCGGCTCTTCCGTAGCCTTCTCTCTTGCCGGTAGGAAGCCGGAGTGCGTCATGAATTCTGGCGGCTGTGAGTCGCTGCGTTCGCGTATAGGTCTCAGGAACGATCTGAGTCCCTTGCCCTCAGACTTGTTCTTCCGATGCCGGCTCGCCTCAGGTTTCGGGCTCTGTCGCTGCTCGTCCACGCTGGACCTGTTGCTCGACGCTTGGCTTGCAGCAGTCGATGGTACCTTGCTGTTCCTGCCGCTACCCTCCGTTTCAGTCTCGCCTCCGCTCTCGCTGCCACTGTCCGGTTGAAAGTGTCCTTGCAGTTGTAGCCCGGATCTGCTATGCGTTGCGCCGATCATGCCATACAGCGATTGCTGAGCATAGCCTTGATTGTCCTCGTTGACGGCCGTGACATCCTCCTCGTTGTCCTCAATCTGGAAGCGTTCGGGAACGTCCATACTGACGCGGCGTTGGTCCCGAACTTTGTTGATGCCCTGGCGAACCTTCGCTTTGAGCGATCCGGTACTCTGGCGTGACGACGCCATACTGACACAAACAGGCAGCTGCCGATTGCCTGAGTCACACCGGTGAGGCAAATGTTCACGATCCCACGGCCGTATGATGTCCGTCTCCCCCAAACCCAGTGCTCCTACTACCCTCGTTACAAATCCATCGGTATTGTTACATCTTGCTGCATGTCCATCAGGCTCCAGAGCGTTGCCTGGTGATGGATGTTGAAGCTGTTGAAGCGAAGGGTGATAAGTGGACAAGAAAGCTTGCGCCAGGTGATCGCCCAAACAATGTGAGGTAGCGAGGTAGCGTGACGACGGCCGAGTCTGCCCGGCGCATGTGATCCTCCAGCCACAGCAAAGACAGCGTTGTGTGGCGTACGCCTATATATGTACTACATGTATTCACTCGCATCTAAAGGAGCTTTGAGAATTGGAGAACCTCGACATGATGCCACACTGCTCTCAACTACCTCTCGTACCTAAGCTTCCGACGTCTTGCCCAACATCTGCTGCCGGTACGCCGCAAGACGATCCTCAACTCTACAGCCGTTCCACACCTCCCCATTACACTCCCCGGATCTCAGCGGTAGTCCAACCTGCTCGAGAGCAAAGCTCGCAGCAACTGTCCCATACCCGGCCGCTTCAACATAGCTCCGCGTCCTCTGCCAGCCAATCGTGAAAGCCCCCAGAAACGCATTGCCCGCCCCGGTAGCGTCGACCACTCTCTCCGAATCGGCAGGGTGGAAAGGGGGCAGCCAGCAAGGCGGCATATGCCGCGATAGGATCAAGCAGCCATGGCCAGCAGCCCTGACCATGATGCATCCGTCTCCGTTTAGACCGATTCCAGCATCCACGAAGCTTTGAGCCTGTCCCTCGATCGCGATCGGGTCTACAGCTGGGGCAGCCTCGCCGAAGAAGCTATGCAGCTCCTCGTGGTTTGGGGAGAAGACGTCGACTAATCTGGCCGCGTGTTGATGCTCTGACAGAGTAGCCGGTTGGCAGGACTTGGCGTGAGGCTCCCATACGATGAACGGGTTCGCGACAGTCTGCCGATCGCCGAGGTCCCTGCATAAGCTGGTGATGGCAGCCACCTGCTCGTCAATGTACCCAGCAGTACCGAAGAATTCGAAAGACTCTGTCGCCAACAGTCGGGTCCCTTGCAAATCTCCGATAGTCACCGGTAGCGGATCCGTAAGTCGCTGGAAGCCCTTTCTGTTATTGTTCGCTTTTTCGTAGAACACCAGGCCTCTCGAAGACGGCTTGTCGCGAAGCCGGTGCACCGTGAGATCGATGGACCATTTACGGAAGATATCGATGATGCTTTCCGGGAAGTCATGACCTGCTTTGAATGCCATGCCGATCGTGGCAGGATCGTTTGCCGCGAAGAGTCGAGCACCTAGCGTGGCGAAGGTGACGGATCCGCCAGGGACATCTTTGACAGGTTCCCGGTCTTCTCTGCGTATCTCATCGAGCCATACACCATTTCCCAGCGCAACAAGCTGGATCGGCCGGTCCTCCGCTGATGTCTGCATTTCCGTATCCGAATCTCCTTTGATTTGCTTCCGCGGCTTAGAATGTCAGTGAGTGTTGTTATCGGAACGGCGTGCGTAGACCACCATCAAGACCTGATAGCACTAATTTCGCGTATCCCGGGACTGCTACAAGCCTCGCAGTGTCTGTGAAGTACTAACAACATGGCTGCACGAGTCGTGTCAGTCACAGTGCAGCCGGGTAAGGGAAACGACAACAAGGTAAGAGAGCAGTGAATGTTGATAAGAGAGGTTCGTTTCGGCCTACCTTGGGCTCCCACCCGTCGATTTGTGGGTCTCAAGAAAGCGCCACCGGCTGTAGAGGCAGGAGTGTTCCGTGGGCAGGAGGTACTTGAATCGACCCTGCCGCAACTCCCAAAAAGGGATTCGCATCTCCGACAGCGCGGCTACGAGGCACGGAGGAAGGTATCGACGCCTCGGTGAACATCCAACGCTCGCTTTTGCTCAACTCAGCGGGTGCTGGGGATGTTGGCCACCTCAATTGGGGCCTGGACGACGAACAGTCGTATTGCATCTGGGACCTCCACAATCGGGTCCCGATCAATTGCATAGGCCACGAATTGCGCATGCGTGCCGATGCCGGATAGCCGCGTATTCTGAGAACCGGTTGCTCGCGAAGATACACTTCACACCCGCTTAGAGATACATGGCTGCCGGTGGGACGAGTAAGGGTTTGACCGGACCGTGGAATGGGATCCGGAATGACCATCGAGAAAAGTCCCGGTGGCGGCGGAGTGAAAGGAGAGACCTGCTTGGTTATCTTGAGGCCCTGGTTCAATTCGACGTGATGGGTAAGGCCTTGTGAAAGGAAGAGCGTGATTCGTGGGAGAAGTGGAGTGGCTCGTAGACAGTGGTCATGAAGACGGGTGTATGGGGAGAATGAATCCACGGTATCTGATGAGAGGAGGAGAGGTCCTTGACGTACCGTGTGATGGCTTACCGTGATAGGCGATGAGGCAAAACGCAAATCGTAGTATACGTTGTTGCGACTGAAAGGTTGCCTCCAAAGCGAAGTAAAGTTGAAAACGAACCACATCAGCGCGAGAGTGCCGCGTGGTGTCATCATACAGCTCTCAGTCCTACATGCTCCTGGCAGTGGTATTGGAAACTTTGCGTATACTGCTCGCATTCAGCAGCCCCAGTAACAAAATGTAGCCCGATGAACTCTAGCCCTCTACTCTTACACAAAAGACCTTCTCCGCCCCGGTACTCTCCAGATCACATGCCCTCAAACCCGCCCTCGTCCCCATCATCCGCGTCCGCATCCCCCTCCACAATCTCCTTGGCCAACTCCCTCTCCCTCTCCCGCGCCTTTGCCGCTTCGGCAATCTCCTGCCGATGCTTGTTCATCGGGTACCTCATCGCCATAACACACTCATCCCGCATGCCCAACAGGGCCTCAATCCTGGCGTGGAAAGCCTCGGACGGCTCGGTCGTGCTATAAGCATCCCTCGCCGGAGTCGTTATCAGGTGCCCGTGGGTATGGTCGAGCGTGGCTTCTATGACGCCGTCCCGGATCGCTTTGGCGGTGATGTACTCCGCGCTCTCCTCAGACGATATATGAAGGCGGGTGCAAATGTCTCGTAAGGAGATGCGGGAGTAGGAGAGTGAGAGCATGCGGACGCCGGTTTTGATGACGTTTTGGCGGAGACGCAGGATGAGTGTGTAGGTCCCGTCGGAGCGGAATTGTTGTTCGAAGGCATGCACGCATTTCAAGAACGCTTGTAGATCGCCAACGCGCACGGCTTGCACGAGCTTGAAGTATGGGTGCAGCGCGGATTCCAGGCTAGGCTGACGGAAAGTGCTGCGCTCGGGAATGTCGCCCATGAGGAGCTCGACAACAATGAGGAGCTTTGTCGCTTGCTGGTAGAAGCCCACTGCAGGCCCTGCTGTCGGGGACTTGCGCGTTGCGGACTCCAGGTTGGCGTGGGCCTCTGTGTAAGCGAGCTGGATGGCGCGGATACGGCCGAGGTAGTATAGGTAGCGACAGACTTGATTGTTGGCCGCGGAAGCCGGGAACTGTGTCTGCGCGATGAGGAGATCGGCCTGGGTGATATCGGCGGTGGAGATGTAGTTGCGGAGGAGGAGGACGGTGACGGCGGCTTGGGTCTCGTCGTCTTTGCGGATGACAGCGGAGCGCAGGGCGGCGAGCAGTTTCGGTCGGATGTCGATGACGGGGGATTGCTTGGAGGGAGGTAACGGGTTGAGGTTCTCGTGGAAAAGTGCGTAGTAGAAGTAGGCTTTCGCGCCGATGGGATCCATAGTGCGCCGGTTGAAGGACCGGATTTTGTCGACGAAGTTGGAGCTGAAGTCGGCGCCTCGCTGGTACTCTTGGTGGTCGAAGAGGTAGACCTGCGTATCACGTTAGTCGCTATCCCGTGACCTCGCCCAGTATCCGTGCATTACTCACCTGCACCAGCACGCCCAAGTACGCCCACACCTCCGCAATCTCCACCACATCCTGCTCCTTCACCGCGCCGCCGTTCGCCTCACCACTGCCGTTCTGCTGGCCGCCACTACTTCTCATGCCCTCCGGCAACATCTCCTCCAGTACTCTCCGCGCATTGTTCTGCGGTTTTGGGAAGGCGGTCCGGATGCCGATGGCGAGTGCTTCGGGGAAGTTGGCGGCTTTGCGGATGGTGGCGATGCTGCGTAAGGCACGGAGGGTGAAGCGCGCATCGAAAGAGTCGACGGCCTGGTTGATGAGGTTGAAGTTGTTCGTGATGACTGGCCATACTCTGTTAGTAGCTGGTGGTAGCTGGTGTGGAAGTGATGTACGCACCGCGCTCTGTTGGTAAGCCAGGCGCCGGGCCGATCTTTCCCTCCTCCTTCTCGCCGTTGGCCGCGTCGATGTCCATCTTGTCCGCCATCGTGAATGCAGGCTGATGTGGAAGAGATGATGTTGTCGTGTGCTTCCTGCTGGCTGAACGATGTCGAGCTTCCCGTCCACTAGTCAGAGGCTCTGCGGCTACTTCCGCTCTAGCTTGCGTCACATGCTAAACAGATCGCGTCTCCCACGCGGCATAAGTCAAGTTATTTACGAAGTGTACGAGGACCAACTTCACCCACCATGGCCTCCCTCCTCACCACCCACCTCGAGCAAATCTCTCTCTGCTCCAACTCTATCGCCGACCTTGCCTTCCCACCACCGAAAATGTTCACCAACGCTCTCCTCCACACCCACGACATCACCGCCCTGATCCGCGATACGGAAGCACATGAGCGAGCTCTGTTTCACCTTGCGCCTCCGCCACTACCAAGCAAGGCCTCGGAATTCGCGAGCTCAGCCAGCAGTAGTGCTGCTCCTGCCTCATCTACCGCCGGAAGACGAGCGACAACTTATGGCGCACGCCAGCCCAAGAGTAGAGCCGTCGCTGCTGTACTGGGAGGCGATCTGTACCAAAAGACGCGCAAGGCTGCGGACACGGGTACAGCGGGAAGACAGAAGGGGGATATTGATGTGGAGGTACTGCTTGAAGGGGCGGAGAAGCTGGGGGCGGTGTAGTACGTGTATCAAACAAGTACCTTAGGGAGTGCCGGGAACTGACTCAGCAAAGCCCCATCCCAGGCGAAGCAGACAAAATCGACTCTCTCCGAAGACGACACCAACAAGTAGCAGCGAACATCGCGCACTATGAGGATAGAGTAGGGCGGAACGCGCAGGAGTTGCAGCTCATGAACAGGCCGTCAAGTCGTGGAGGTTACCGGGATGGACCTGAAGAAAATATGGCAGAAGCTGAACCAGCTTCCGAGGAGGCAGCTGCGACGGGTGCCGCGACGATAACGAAGGAGGACTTGCGGCGGGAGGAAGAAGAGGTTAGGGAGCTGGAGCGGAAGAAGAAGGGGTTGGAGGAGAGAGTGACGGGCATGGAGAGGGATCTGGCTGGGTTGATAAGGTGACGCTGCAGCTGGCGATGGATCATGACATTACGGATATCGAGACGGTTTGACGATAAGTTCCGACGAAAGATACCCGCCTCACTGAGTGTCGACTCTGATGCGCGTACTCATTTGCGGGATGCGCTTGCATTGTCACAGGCGTGGACTTCAGAGTCGAGGGCATGGATTGTAGCAAACCCTCTCTGATTGCTCGTTCATCCCGAGTTGCGCAGGATGTCTCGACGTGGTATTATCAGACCGACCAAGCGAGTTGTTGGGCCATACGGAAGTACGCGAGACAGTCGCCCGGATCGGAGAGGTGTGCGTTGCAAGGCGAGAGCATTGGTGGACGCTTGTAACAAGCCATACGGAGGGACTTGCAGCATTTACAAAGCTGCCTGATGTTCAAGAAAAGGTAAGCTTCACCTCCACGCACGAAAGGAGGACTGAAAGCACGTGATATACCCGGATACGAGGTACGACAGGTCGCCAAATTACAGGCTTCGAAGCCCAGACGCCGACCCTAAACATCACGATTCACGTCCACCGTTCACGTTTCATAACGATCGCTTCGCTTTGCATCACGTTACAGTACACTCTATTTCGTACACGGTCGTTACACGCCTATACACTCTATACAGCTGCTCTTATACTTACGGACCTCCTCGCCGAACCGTCGGCCTCTGCGTCCGACGAGACTGTTATTCGGGCTTTGATGGCCTCCCCGGTTCGTGCGCGATCATGTTCAAGATTCGATGGAACATCCTCTTCGGAGATCTGCGATTGACAACCACGAAGCATCGGTACGGAACTCGAGCATGTTCAGGTCAGGTCGGACGGAGACAATCCACCGCTCAATCGACAATGAAATGCGGCGCCCACACGACGTGCATTTCCGGCTCACCACCTTCGCACCAACGGTTCTCCGTCCCGACCGTTTCAGATACACTCGTCTCATAGCGGCCTCGCCTCGCTTCAGACCCAGCTGGACCGTAACGCCTCTTCGGATGGCACTGTAGGTATATATCGTGGCTGCTCGCCTCCCCCAGTTACCCATCAGTAAGACATTCCATACCTTCTTTGCCACTCGGACGCTTGTCCACCACACTCGTTCACTCATTCAATTCAACACCCTTTCCCACCATGCGTTCTTCCATCATCGCGGGCGTCGCCGCCCTCATGGGCCTCGTCGCCGCAGCGCCTCTGGCTAGGCGCGCGGCATTGACGCAGGTCACCAACTTCGGCAGCAACCCGACCAACACGGAGATGTTCATCTATGTCCCCAGCAAGGTGGTCGCAAACCCGCCTGTGATTGTGGCTATCCGTACGTTCCATCAAGCACCTCAATCGTAAACACGGTGCTGATCGTTCCATGAAGACTACTGCAGCGGCAATGCCCAAGCCTACTACGAGGGCTCCCCATACGCTCAGCTGGCTGATCAGTATGGCTTCATCGTCATCTACCCGTCGTCGCCATACTCGGGCACGTGCTGGGACGTCTCGTCTACCAAGGCGCTCACGCACAACGGTGGCGGAGACAGCAACGCCATTGCCAACATGGTTACGTACACGATCAGCAAGTACAGCGCAGACGCCAGCAAGGTCTTCGTGACCGGCAGCTCCTCCGGTGCTATGATGACGGTGGGATCACAGCAGCGGTCGTTGAAGGTCATGTGTACGAATACTGACTGAGATCACAGAACGTCATGGCTGCCACCTACCCCGAGCTCTTCAAGGCCGCGACCGCCTACTCCGGTGTCCCGGCCGGCTGCTTCGTCTCCTCCTCCGGCCAGGTTGACGCCTGGAACTCCACCTGCGCCCAGGGCGATGTTGATGCCACCCCTGCATACTGGACCAATGTTGTCGACAACATGTACCCGGGCTACACCGGCGCCCGCCCACGTTTCCAGGTCTACCAGTAAGTTAGCAAGGGATGACCGTTCTGTTGAGACACTGAAGGCTGACTTTATTCGCTCTACTTAGTGGCTCCATCGACACCACGCTGTACCCGCCGAACTACAACGAGACGGTCAAGGAGTGGACCGGCGTGTTGGGCTACGATTGGACCAAGCCGCAGACCGTCAAGGCGAACTTCCCCAAGTCCGGTATGTGCTGATCTGCCAGCCGGAAAGACTTGCGCGTGCACCCTGGCTAACGACGCTCATGTAGGCTACACCACCGACATCTGGGGCGCTGACTCCGCGAACCCGCTGGGCAAGGTCCAGGGTATCTACGCTATCAACGTTGGCCACACCGTCCCGATCGATGGGTGAGTCATTCCTCCAAGCCCGGTCCTACACCGCAAATGCTGACTTGTTACAGTGATCAAGACATGCAATGGTCCGTTTGCTACCAAGACCGGGTGCAAAAGGCATACACTGACGACGCAACTCTAGGTTCGGTCTTGGCCCCTACGCGAGCGACGCCGGCACACCTGCGGCTTCCTCCACCAAAGCGGCTACCTCTGTTGATGCCGTAGCAACTTCGTCTCCCGTAACCCACAGCTACTCTGCGCCCCTCACCAAGGCCCCGACCACGGCTCCCTTCAGCACTGCCACCTCTGTCAGCGTTGCTCCGGTGGCGTCCGGCAGCTCTGACTGCTCCGTGGTGTACATCACCCGCAGCTCGACCGCAGCGTCCCTATCGACCGCGACTACGCTCGCCCACGTCGCCAGCAGCAGCAAAGCGAGCGTCGTTGCTCCGGTTACCGCTTCCACCTCGAAGCCAGCTGCTTCTGCTTCCAAGTCCGCTGCCCCAGCTTCCTCGGCCGCCTCGGGCAAGGTCGCACTCCAGACTGGCAAGTCCACCAGCCCGGCGTCGAGCAGCGTCAACACGGCTTTCACTGGCAAGGGCAAGAAGTACTTCGGTACTTGCGCCGATCAAGGCACCCTGAGCTCGAGCCAGACGGAGGCCATCGCCAACGCGGACTTCGGCCAGGTCACCCCCGAGAACAGCATGAAGTGAGTGAGCTGCGACAGTATCTCCAACTGTCATGCTAACGTCCATGTGCAGATGGGATGCCACCGAGCCGTCGCAGGGCCAGTTCACTTTCACGGGTGCTGACTACCTTGCGAACTACGCCGCCACGAACGGCAAGGTGCTCCGCTGCCGTATGTCGCTCTTGTTCTGTCACTCAATGCTCTTGCTCACAAGTCAAACCAGACAACCTGCTTTGGCACAGCCAGCTCCCAGCCTGGGTCAGCGCCATCACCGACGCCACCGAGCTGACCAGCGTGCTCGAGACCCACATCTCGACCGTCGCCGGCCGTTACGCAGGCAAATGCTACGGTTGGGTACGTAGTCCATCCCGTCCCGCACGTCCCGTCCCCACTAACCCGCCCGCCCCTTCCAGGACGTCGTCAACGAGATCTTCGGCGAAGACGGCAAGCTCGAGTCCAACGTCTTCCTCGACGTGATCGGCGACGGCTACGTCAAGATCGCCTTCGACGCCGCCAAGAAGGCCGACCCCAACGCCAAGCTGTACATCAACGACTTCAACCTCGACGATCCCAACTACGCCAAGACTACCGGTCTCGCCGCCCAGGTCAAGGAGTGGATCGCGGCCGGTGTGCCCATCGACGGTATCGGGTCGCAGACGCATCTTGGTGCGGGTGTGACGACGACGCAAGCCGTGTTGGAGGTTCTTGCTGCCTCCGTCAGCGAGGTCGCCATCACCGAGCTGGACATCGCCGGTGCGGCCGCGACCGACTACGAGGAGGTCGTCAAGGCCTGCTTGGCTGTTGACAAGTGCATTGGGTACGTTCTTGACTCCCATCACCCCTCTAATATTCGAAGATCTTACTAACAACTGTACAGCATCACCGTGTGGGGTGTCAGTGACTCCCAGTCGTGGAGGGCGTCGTCCACCCCGCTGCTATTCGACTCCAGCTTCAACCCCAAGGCCGCTTACACCGCGCTCATGAGTCTGCTCGGTTAGAGCGGGTCTGTCGTGAGCTGGGTGAG
>NAJQ01000664.1:0-16413 GCA_005059865.1 Friedmanniomyces simplex
GCTCAGAAAGAGCGTGAAATGGCCACCAAGGCATTGAACAGAAGGTCAAGAGCACCACCAAAGAAGAAACTAGTTACCAAGAGGTCTAAGACCATAGTGGTGGAGCCTTCTCCTCCAAAGCCTGTGAAATCAAAGGAGACAAGAACAGGTCGTACTGTGAAGCAACCAGCACGATTGAGAACATGACCGTATGAGAACATTTGTAGAATAGATCAGCAGCTTCATTTCTCTGTATCAATTAACTCGAAGTGATCAATATTGGTTGAGTTATTACTGTTTGAAGTCAGTTGTTGAGCAGTGGGCCAGCTGTGCATGAAGTGTGTCTGTGCACGAAGTGTGGAGCACTTGTAACCGATATCTTTTTCCCCTTCTTCGAGCTTCCCTCGGGAGCGTCTTTGGATTCTTCCAGCCAGAAATCGACTTCTTTTGCACCGGCGCCTTCCTTCGGCACTCGTGGTGGGTGTGGCAGACCTCTTCCATCTCCATTCTGAGCAAGACCGAATATCGTCTTGTAACGAGGTACAACCCTGCCGCTCTTGCCACGACGCTGGATGTGCGTCACTTCGACAGATACCAGGCGTAAGAAGGGACCGAGTGTGTGTCGAGCGCCTCCAGAGTTGCGAAATGCGGTGACGAGCCCGGTAAGAGGCATTGCAGTTAGGAATGGCAGATTCTTGACTTGCACGTTGATCAGCACTCGTTCTGTTGCAGCTCTAGCGCTGAACACGAAAGCACGCAACGCCTCCAGTCCACTGCCAAGTGATAGGCGAGGCTGGTCAGCGGCCGTACTAACACGGCTATTCCGGCCGACAGTGACCGTGTCGGGATCTGTTCTCGAGGCATGGCTGACGATGTTGTTTAATGCTTGGAGCAGCTCCTGGCTCTGGCTCAACAACGTGCCTGCTGATGTGGAGGTGCTGTATTGGACTAGCTCTGACACATTCAGCGTCCCACTTGGCTCAAGCATCACTTGGTACTGCGGTGCGTCATCTTCAGCTTCAGTCTCTCCTTCTGCTTGGTAGGTGACATTAAAACTGAGTTCATCGTTGAGGGCTTTCCGAGAAATGAGAGTGGATCGAAAGTCGCTGACTGCATCGATATGCATGTCCTTGAGCCGCCCTTCGATGAGTAGCTGGATGAGGCGTTTCGCTAGACCCCGAGGTACATCTCTTCCCCCTTTCTTGATCTTGATAGCGTAGCGGAAGAGTGTCATATCTCCCATCTGCAAGCGGAAATAATTGCTCCAGAGAAGCAATTTCTGCCCTTGACTGCCATACGCTGGCCTGCGTGGGAGTGCGACTGCGCTGTCTTTTCCACTCTTATTAAGGAGGTCATCTTCCCGTTGCGTCATCGCTTTGTCTTCTACAGGACGATAATCTGGCCTGCCCTGATGTAAGCATCTTCTCAACCGTACTTATGCGAACTCAAAAATTGTGATAGGCGGGCTATGTGTCTGGGTCGAAGGGGGTGCCCGGGGGTTGGAGGAGGTGGTGGTGGTTGTGGCTCTTGCGTATATGACTGCCTTGAGCTCGACGCTTGCGGGTCAGCGGAGCCCGGCCGTACGCTCAACGTTTGTTGCTGCTCATGTTGATCTCATCGTATGAAGTAGTGCGGAAGCAAGCCGAGCATGCGGCGCTTTATAGCAGGTAAGTCACAATCGGAGCCGGAGCCGGCTCGAGCCGCGAGGCACGGAGACGCGCCTCTAGACGGGCATCCGTACGCGCCCTCATTCTGTACTTCCCCTACTCGTCTGCCACTGCCACGATCGCTAAAGATGCTTCACATCCTCGAAAAGGCCGAGGTTACTAGCGAAAGTGACGTAGGCGGACAATCTACGCCTGTAAACACTTTAGACTCGAGGTGCAGAGGGTCAACGAGCCCTAGATGCCGTCACAGATAGTCTCCTCACCCAGGCCGACTACAATGCCTTCCGCACTAGGATCCTCCTTATAGTGTAGACGAGATGGCTAGGCAAGCCGCCTATCTGGAAATACGTCGGCGAGCTGGCAACGACAGCGGACGGGGACCGTCGAGTGCAGGATCCTAGGCACCACTGAGCGTTACTTGTCGTTACAAAACCCTTCGGTCTGGAAAAGGTACGACGATACCAATGGCGAAGTCTCTGCCGTGATACTATCGTAGAGCTCCGAAAGCTTGCCGAAAGCTGCTCAGATTGGACCACAGTTGCGAAAACCCTAAATGCAGCCATGCTGTCACAGCACCTGAATGAGGTAGGGAACCAGTCTTAGAGTCATCAGTATAGGATTGGTGCATTTTGCGGCAAATGATAAAGTGAAGGCTGAGAATTATCCTATTAGAAGACTGGGCATCAGGACAGCCCTAGGGTGGATGGGGAGTCGATCATCTGAACTGGTCGGCCGAGCCGCGAAGCGATTGCGGAAGGGCTATCATTCACGTTTCCAATGACATGCATGTCTGAACTCGCGAGCGTGAATGTGTGCCCGTCCGCGATCCTGTTCCCCGCACGTGACGCACGAAGTGCTCCTCATCTTATCTTATCGACTTCAAATTCCTCTAATTTCATTAGAACTCTTCCCTATCTGCAATGTCCACCTTGAAGATCTCGACGCTCACGGCCTATCTCACAGGCTAGCGCCGGCCTGAGTATCCTAGACACTCTCCCAACGGTCTTTTGAGTGTTCTCTCCGCACTGCAGCTGTAGGGCCGCCTGGGGGCAGAACGGACACAACAATCTGGAGCGGACCTGGATTTGCTCTTACTACCCGACGAAGTCGAAGAACCTACCCGGTTCTTCTTTACATGGAACAAGCCGACGACGGTGCGTGTTTCCGGCCGGGAAATCTACTAGAGCGACAATGTATCGCTCTCGCAAGAAACGACGTGCAATGTAAGAGTTCCGTCGGTGAGGGTTGTCTACATCTGGCGACGAGGCGGATCCGCAGGCTCTCGCATTCCGCAGTAGAGGACAGTGCCCAGGTCAAAGAGATACTTCGCTTACTGATCTGCAAAAACCATCCTGAAGGATGTATACGGCCTCAGTTAGCTGCTCTTCGGCAACAACATGAACCAGAATTTCGGCAGCATGCAGAGAAATGCGGACCGCCGCTTCCGATTAGCTTTCGTTCAAACACAAGGAATTCTCAGACAACACTCACAGACAAGTTAAGAAATCCGATCAAAACCAACCAATTTCTGCACGGGTTCTTATATGCCTATTCCTGGAGCGAGATACCTGGATTTCTCAAGATCGGTTGCGCGAAGACGTCGTCGACAAGGAGAATTGCGCAGTGGGCACAATGTCACCCTGGGTTGGCTCTGGTTTCCGACACTGCCTTTTATTTCCCGCAAAGAATGGAGGAGCTGGTGCATCTATACCTGGGCACCAGCAGATACGACGTAGCATGCATTCTTACATCATGCAAGTCGCAGTGGCACGATGAATGGTTCAAATACTCTGTTGAAGACGTGCATCTCTTGTTGGGCAGATGGAGATTCTCGTAACGAGTGCGCCACTTTACGACAGGAGTACGCGTAGGCTCACATGCTTCTGGGAGGACGCTCTTATCGGCTTTGTCCAAAATCAGGCGACCAGTGGAGCTGCGACAGACCTGTTTCAAGAGATGTTCAAGCGGGCAATGTCGGTTGAAGCACAGTCGGTGGATGTTGTGCAGCGCATGTCCTTATAGATCTGACTGTAGAAAGGTTCTCACTGTCATCTAGCGAGCTCAGAATCGAGCACATGCACAAGCTCATAGCATTTTCCGAGAGGCACGATGCTGTCCCTCTGTATATGGAAGTCATCCAACGGATTATTACGCAGATGGCCATATCAGGGCGGGGCAGCTGTTTCATCTACGGCGACTTTCTTCAACTACACGATCAAGCCAGGCTCTCTACCGATCAACAACATCACATGAGGCCCCGCCTAGATCGACCCAACAATTGCATGCGCTGGCCATCAAATAAGATGAATCCGAAGAAGAAGACGGCAAGGAAGCTATTAGACCTGCAGCCTGGCGGTCTTATTATTGCCAACCTCTCCGATCTATCTGTCGACACCGTAACGGTTTTTACGCTGTTTGGTATCTGCCTGAGCGTGGCCAAGGAGAAGAGGCTAGGGTGTGGGATGGTTGTTGCACTTGATGAGACCCATAAATACATTGATCAGTCTCCGGTGGCTACAAAATTTACTGATCGATTGCTCGCCACTATACACGAGCAGAGACACATCGGAACCCGGGTTATGATTTCCACGCAGGAGCCGACAATCTCGGAGAAGCTGCTCGATCTGTGCTCTATCAGCATTGTGCATTATTTAAAGTCGCCGGCATGGTTCCGGACCAGCCGCGATCATCTCGGCGGGGCACCAGGTGTCGTTAACAGTGACAAGGAACAGGTGACGTTGTTCGAACAGATCGTCAAACTACCAGCCGGTGAGAGTAGGGTCTGCGCCTCTGTTGCCTTTGTCTGCTTCAGTACCGACAGGCGACTAGAGACACTTAGATCTGGAGTGCTTCAGATGAGGACTCGCCTTTGATCAGGCATTGACCGAGGAGTCGGTTTATGGGCAGGAGAAAGTGATGGCGGCTCTTCTAGGTTGCTCGAATCCGCTTCGAAATAGCCGTGCCCGGTACGACAGGGAAACAAATGAAGCTTAGCTTGGATAAGGATGACACTTATGCGATGCCACTTACACAATAGCCTCCTAAATGATCACGGCGAGACGTTGACAAATGACACGTACCGTTGTGAAATCCATACATATGTGTCCAGATTTTCGGGTGGCGCCTTATTCCAGACTAGGTTACCAAGAAAATTATATGCAACCTGACGAGACAAAGTGTATCGTCTCTACACCTGTTCTCCTCCGCGTCGAGTTCTATTCCGTGTTATGGCACTCTTGCCTCGAGAGCCGTGATAATCATTGTGGATCTCTCTGAGCAAGTCTCTCAACAGACCGCCTGCGTACGCTTCTTCCTTTAGAAAGTAGCGACCTTCTTGTACAGTATAGTCGATGAGCTCGTCCCTCGTTTGGAAGATCTTGACCGATCCGCCACTTCACTTGCTGTCGATCATGTCGGAAAGATTGACATGAGTATCGAGAATGACCTGCTGTATTCAACATGTGAAGTAAGGCGAAGACACCTCAAACACTGAAGAGGCAACTCACTTGACGCATGCTGTCAATATCTGGGGGTATCGGACTCAATTTGAGGAACTTGCACATCCCTTCCCATGTAGCGATGTCGTCAGCGTCCACTCCGAAGCTTCTGTTGAACTGTATAACAAGAGCGGCGCGAAACTTTTGCCACGCTTCCTCACGAGCGGGAGATACGAGCCGTTCGGTCTCCGGTCCCATCGAAATTGATTGCACATGCGGCAGAACTCGCGTGGCGACGACTGCGTTTGATCGTAGTCAAAGCTGGGATACTCGGCGAACAACTGGTCGATTTGATCCGCCATGCTACTCGTGCACGGGAAGATGCAGGCAAAGTGGGAGGTCAGCGTCGCGTATGGCCTCAAAGATCTTGCTTCAACCTTGAGATGGGATGTGGTTCAAGATGTAGTAAGGAACGTCAATTTGTTCAAGTATTATACCCTGTACAGACTGCGCTACTCCCAATCAGGACGGTTGAGCCAGCGCTTGTTCGTGGGCACGCTATTCGGAAGCTAAGCAGATCACGATGGGCGATCCGCTTCCAACGAGCGACGGTACCAGAGTGCAATACCAATCGATGCCTATATTGTACCAGCAAAGTAGTCCAGTGGCGTTAATATTACAGAAGCTTGTATGAGCGTTTGTTAAGTGCGAGCGCTGAGTCGGCTTCGGGGGTGAGCCGATGGCCTACGGAGTCAGTGAAGCATTCCCACGGGCTGCATTCTTCCATGCCAAAACACCGGAAGGTTTTACCGTCGCTCACATCAAAGATCTCTCCGCTGTGATTTGAGTGGATGCTGTCATCAACGATGGTAGAACGATCAGGAAGTTCGTGGACTGAGTTCGCGAATTGCACGCTACGCTTCGCGTCGTTGTGGTTACAAACGTTGCGCAAGCGACCAATGTCGGCGAACTTGGATCGCCCTGCACCTTTGCATGTGAACTGGGCAATCTGTCTCTTGTGGCCTTACGCTTCTTAGACAACCAGTACTAGCAGAGGATCAAGCGACACCGGCCACACGTCGAGACCGCATCAAAGTTCAGCCTTGCTGCATGGTCAATTGCTTTGAGCGATGGCGGTGAGATCTAGATGTTGTGGATATCACAGGGACGACTACTCAGCCTTCGCCGGCTGTACGAATGGTCGCAACGGGTAAGACAAATGACGAGCTGAGCTTGATATAAGTTCCAATCCGACGCCATGGCGAATCGGACCTCAGACGGTTTGTGGGACTGCCTTCACAGTCCCATTAGTTTGAATGGCTTACAAAGTGAACAAAGTCGCCTGTCGGAGACCCATCAGCCTCACTGCTAGCCTACCTATCGGCCGGAGCGTTGGGATGCAACAATGCGGCGCGGGTCATGCTCGTACGACAGCTGAGCAGTCATTACCTGCATTCGACCTATTGGGGACCAACCATGTCGTGCTGCACAGAAGAGCTGCAGGTGCCATTCACCGAAGTCTCCCCCAGGGACGATGCCTTACATTGCATCGCAGGTACGTACCGGCCAGCGCACGAGCCAAGCTGGAATAGGTACTAACATCATTCGAAGACCGCAATGTACGCTTTTGGTCAAGTCTCGGCCGGACTGACACCGCCCTTATGTGAAATACAAGAGTACCCATCGACACACTCTCGTCCAGCCTTCCCTCAAAATTGGGAATCGTGGGCGCCTTCTATTTCGGTTGGACCAGCAGAGGCGAGGGGTGCGCTCTAAAGCGATGTCTCGAACTTGGCAGAAACCTCTTGTTGCCGTGGTTACGGAAGGGGATTTGAGGTGGCCTCAACGTCGAGTCAAATGGATCTGCCAAAGACGAGTCATCATCGAATATTATCGCAGAGCTCAAGGTCATCGTCCAGTACCAAGCTGACGCCTGCGACTGTTCATGTGACAAGGCGTGGGCCGGTGAAGGCACTTCAGCATCAACGAGGCCGGTATCGAAATTGCCGATCATACCTTCCGAACGGTTGCACCTCGTTACAGGCGGAGTTTCTCACGACCTGTCCTGTCTGGTGGAGATTAAATCTCGAGAACAAAGGAACCACCATGTACACGACATCTTGCCTCAGATGTGGCTATCCCAGCAGTCCACCATGCTCATGGGGCGGCACTCTCGCGGTTGTTTCACGTCGGTAGACATCTGCAACATGGCTCGAGATATCAGAGAATGGGAGGTTCAAAATGCTGCAAAGCTTGGCCAATTCGCGACTTTACTTACAAAAGTCCACGAGTTGGTTTCTGCTGCAGCGGAAGATGATCATTTGCGATGCTTTTCGCTTCTACATTGCCGAGACGACGACTCGGATAGTTTGAGACTGTTTGAAAGAGAAGGTGGGCAAGCTATGCTGGCGCCTGAGGAATGAGGGCTTGTACTGGAGAGTCAGCTCGGTCAAACTCGCAGAACACTATGAAATACGAAGCCTAGAGAAGCCGACATAGTATGCGTCGTTCCATTCTCAGATAGTTACACTCAATTATGGCGGAGGAGCTTCTACACAATGTTTCCGTGGTACACCGTGACTGTTCCTGCCTATCGCAATGCTTGATGATAAAACAAGAAAGCGACTTTCCTCCAAAAGTTATCTTTACGCCGTCCTTGCATGGGATGGACAGATGGCTGTCTATGCCAACTTTGGGCCGCGAAGATGGCTCGACTTCCGCTGAACCATATCGAATGGTCCATATGCGAGGAGAGCATCTACTAGTCACTTACCGCATACAACAACGTCACAATCATCATTTCGAGTAGGCTCCAATCTCCGTTTCCGGCACCTCCGCTTAGTCTCTCTCTCCTCTCTGCTCTGCAGTTGTCCACTGGCAGCCTTATCGGTGACACGTGTGGTTATGACTTCTTCTCCGTCGTCTTCCGTAGAGATTGCCTGGTGCTCAAGGCGCCACGCAAAGCAGTCCTTCAGAAAACATTGCTTACTCATCTTGTGACCCTGTGGGCTTGGCTGGAGGTTAGGTCCGTGACGAGATTGAAGTGTTAATCGCTTATGTCTCACCATGTGCCACGCGCGCGGTCTTCCACTTGATCCATAGCCTGATGCATGCGTTCGCGACGCCATTCTCCCTGCAATATCATTTCCTCGGATGGGTCGTTCGAGAATTTCATTGTCAGGAATGCACATTTAGGCACAAGGTTGAGCTATAAAACATTTTAGAACAGCATTTCATCTAGTCAAAAACCAGCTGTTAAGCTTGTACGATCGTGTGGAGTTGTTGCGCGTGTTGTGGTAAGCTTTATGTAGATAGACTTGTTGACAGACCAGATGTCAAGGAGAGCTACAGTATGATGTAGCGATCACCACATTCGAAGCGAGAATCGTGCGTTTCTCCAGTCACTGTATCGTACTCACAAGGCTGTTCCTTCAGATAAAGCTGATCCAGCATTGATACCATTGCAGTACCCAACGGCTCGCAAGGGTCACAGACTAGTACAGCTGCAGCCGCGGCCCCCGCCAGATCGGTAAGACTTCCCCTCCAACCACAGTTCATGCCCAACCTTACACCTCTCTAGCGGCATATAATCTTATGCGCCACTACACCCACAAATCACGAATACACCATCAAGGTAACTAGTCGTAGTAGATAACAGCACACCATCATGACGCACTGTCTCCGACACATCCGTTTGCCAATGCGGGCAGAACACCAACTTGCATAGCTTCTGCGCGGAGGATTAGCTGAACACTCGCGTGTGAGAAAGCGCTGTAACCTGGACATGTACCCACTTTCGTAGGTGCTATCGAATTCGGTGTCGAGCCACGCGCTCCCTCTCAGCAGTGCCATCACTGCGAATCGGACGTGCCCTGGCCCATTCAAGATCTTGGGTTCCCTGAGAGCAGAGTCTAGACACAGGAAGCACAGCTTAGAGTGTCGCAATGACTGTCATTTGCGAGGATTGCGATCGTACATTCGGTACGGAGCAGGCTCTGAAGCAGCACCGCCGTGACTCGCCGGCCCACGCTACCACGTACGACTGCGAGGAGTGCGACCGCACCTTCAACACGGAAGAGGCGCTGGAGCAGCACCGCCGTGACTCGCCGGCCCACGCTACCACGTACGACTGCGAGGAGTGCGACCGCACCTTCGACACGGAAGAGGCGCTGGAGCAGCACCGCCGTGACTCGCCGGCCCACGCTACCACGTACGACTGCGAGGAGTGCGACCGCACCTTCGACACGGAAGAGGCGCTGGAGCAGCACCGCCGTGACTCGCCGGCCCACGCTACCACGTACGACTGCGAGGAGTGCGACCGCACCTTCGACACGGAAGAGGCGCTGGAGCAGCACCGCCGTGACTCGCCGGCCCACGCTACCACGTACGACTGCGAGGAGTGCGACCGCACCTTCGACACGGAAGAGGCGCTGGAGCAGCACCGCCGTGACTCGCCGGCCCACGCTATCACGTACGACTGCGAGGAGTGCGACCGCACCTTCGATACGGAAGAGGCACTGGAGCAGCATCGCCGCGACTCATTGGCTCACATCACCGATGACGCTGATGAAGACATTGACCGCTCGTTCGATATGCGACCTGGTCTTCATCAAGACGTATCAAGATTGCTTCACCAATACGGGCTCTCGTTCGAGTTCTTCCCCGTCGATAATCCGCACGGCTGTCTCAAGGAGCACGACAGCAGCATCATAGGTACTTGCACCAACCCATGTTGCTCATCTTTGAGATGGACAAGCAAGCAGATCGCCATTTCAATTCGACGATACCCTGGACTCGATACAATGCTCGAGTCTACTATCAACGGTGTGAATCTTGCAATTCCCTCGGTGTACCGGAACTGGACGATTCCTACGCAGCAAGAGTTTCGTACCAACTTGCCAAGTGGTCGGGTATCGCTGTGGAGGAGCCGCCCAGCTCTGGTCGAAGTAGAAGACCACATCAGGCGCGTCTGTGTGAAGGTTGCAAGCACGGGCATTGTTGGCAGAGCCGGTTGTGAAACACCATGTTTTGCATAGCGAGGGGCTGCCGTTCACCGTCTTGTATTGTGAATATGCTCGCGCACTGACTCGTACGAACGCTGCACGATCATTATGCTGGTGCTTGCAATGAAGGTGCCATGACATTTGGTGTACCGGCAAGTTGCGGTCGATTTAATACTTATCGAGATCTGTCATTACAACGTTGTGGCCTAGCGGAAAATCCGTCAGAACGTTGACCAGCACCCAATGTGGTACGTTACAGCAAGAATAGCTTATCAAAAGTAGGCGCGGACAATCGGTAATTAACTAGGTTTTCAAGCCTCGCTCTGCCAATGCCGACGGTCGCGCGGACTCCGACGCTATTCCTTGGGCCACCCATCGATCTTTCTCACCGCTGGCCATGCGTAGACCTGGCCACACATGCATCCGCTGCTGTGAACTGACGGTCATCTGTTATCCAGACTGATCCAGCTTCCGCAATCCAGGAACGGTTCTCACTACCCACTGGCCGAGGGACCTAGAAAATACTGTCTCTCAGAGCGCGTGTGACCGGACGCTACCCCGATAGACGGCTTTTGAGCATGAAGGCTGGATCGCGTGGAGTCGCTTCTTCTATGACGTGAGCTCAGTGGGACACGCGCCATATCCCTCGTAGCCGCCTGCGCTTCGGACCACATGAAGAGAACGCTGTGGGTCTCAGGGTGTCTTGCTCCATCGTAGATTGCGCATAGTCGTGGGAAGACGACGAGTACGATCTGCTCTCGGTTGTGGCCAGCATGCTGTTCATGCTCATTGATCACTAGATGGCCCGCCGTGTATGTCAAGCTGCCCCAAGCCCAATCAGTGAAATCCACTGTCTCGAACGATGGTTCGACAGCCTCTGTAAAACAACACATCTCGCGCTGAGCATCGCTTGCCTTTTCCGCCAAAGTTCCAAGTGATGTCCGTAGCCGAGTGTCCTTATTAACGGAAAACAAAGAGCTGACTTCTATCATCAAGCTGTTACACATTGTCTTGACCCTCTCGGAGGCGGCATCTTCCTGTTCTTTCAAGAGCGATGCTTGCAGGACTGCACGCAACGCGGATTCTCTCTCCGGGTCCGTCTGCGCTTGCCAAAGCAGCATATGGCGGATGCCGCTACTCTCGGGCAGGAGGTATGTCGGTTGGAATAAGCGATCCGTGAGGCCACGGGCCAGGCTGCCCGGGATTGCAACGCAACGCATCTCTTTCCCGGCCTCAGCGTTGACGCTCGTGGAATCGAAGATTGTCGGCGTCGGTGTGCATTGTCTAGTTCCCAGCACATAGTTGTTCTATAGTTGAAAACAATTTCTATTAACAAGCAAGTTCGTTAGCGCACTATTGCAGCATGGGATTGCTCGCCGGTCACCTCAATTAGAGCATGGCGACCCTCTTCCTCAGCTCTCAGATTGTCCCACTCCCCCTTCATGCAGGCGACTTGCTCAGTGTCGTGTATACTCAATGCCATCACTACCTCGTCGACTTTCGGATGGCTGTAGCCAGGAAATTGAAAAGGTCGGCACGGTGGAGACGCAGCTTATCGACTCTTAATGGATATTGCATATCGGGAAACGGTTCTGCAACCACGGACCGGTGAGGCCGTACGCCAATCATAGTGCTTAGTAGTAAGAGCTAGTAAGTGCTTAGCCGAACCCAACGACCAAATCTGATCTTGATGCAGGATGGCACGCTCCACCAAGGCTCGACCAGCCACACAACGACGGGCAACGGGGCAGCGGTCGACGCGGCGTCCTGGATTCGATTGCGCGCTTTCAATCCGATTTATCTCCAGCGGGTGCGATCCGCGGTGTATGTGCTGCCCGACCAGGCAGTCACCTGCCCATATTTGACCATCGGATTCAAGCGAGACGTAGATGCGGAGGACCAGGCTCAAGCTAGGCGCAAGACCATCGCTGCAGGAGCTCTGGCTCTCTACAACCGTTGGCGAACATACGTCGAGGCTGGTCAAGATGCGTCGCAAGACGCAGCGCAAGACGCGACGCACATTCGTCATTACGCGATTACCTTCTGCAGCCATATCTGTACTTTGTACGTGCTGGAGCCGGCCGGAGATGGTACGAACGATGCGAAACACTAGCACGGCTGCAATAGGTTGCGCCGTGGTGAGCTAGACCTTCGATGGGAAGACGATGTCAGGGTTTTCATTGAATGGATCAACGAAAGTCATCGCTGGGGTCTAACGCATCACAAGGTTGGCTGTGAGAACGACGTCAATCTCATACTGCAGCGTGGAGAAAGGTCATCTTGCGGATGTATCATGAATATGCTCCACGTAATGAGCGCACCTGTCCGTGCAGTCAGTGCAACCACAAGCATATCACGGCTCCCCCAGAGATACTGTAGGTCCCAAGTGGGCTTCAAGAGATGTGTAGAGGATAGCGGAGTTCTCTGTATGCCGGGGTTATCTCTCATGATCTGTTGATGGCATTGCATGCCTGACCATCACTGGCAAGCGCTCGAAGGTGTGCTATCACCATCAATGGTTGAGACCACTGCGGCCAGGCTGAATAACTGTTGAGTTGCAACGCAGACCATTTAAATGAAGGCGTGATCGAGCGCAATCTGGGCGCCACACGATGGCAATTACAGAGAGACCTTGAGCTCCCAAATTTTCCTTCGGGCTTCTTTGACTGGAGCATTACATCTGAACGAGGAACATGGACAGGACAGGTGAATGCCGTGCCAAGATGCTTCT
The DNA here is from genome assembly GCA_005059865.1 of Friedmanniomyces simplex. Classification (NCBI taxonomy): domain Eukaryota; kingdom Fungi; phylum Ascomycota; class Dothideomycetes; order Mycosphaerellales; family Teratosphaeriaceae; genus Friedmanniomyces; species Friedmanniomyces simplex. Next base: position 12,818 of record NAJQ01000664.1, read on the forward strand.
GCCGGAGATGGCGCTTCGGTCTTGGCACATTTTTCCAGCATAGGCAACCCATGGATCTTCGCCGTCGATACAGCAGATTTATACTGCAGATCAAAGGGCTCGATCCTCCAGCAAGACAGCTAACAAAGGCCGCCGAGACTCTTTCGCGTATTGACACATCCTATCGCCTAACGTTTTCGACCTCGGTATTGAAGTTCTCTTGGTTCCGGTCTATAGAGGGGACTAGGTGTCCTTTGAGGATAGAGAACTTGTTCATACAGTAGACGACGATTGCAGTGTCTCTTGAGCGCACTATATATTGACCTTGTACTGTATATATCGTTTCTACAGGACATATATATCATTTCTACAGGACACGTGTATCGTTTCTACGGAAAACATATATCGTTTCTACAAGACATATACATCGGTTCTACAGAACATATGCATTGTTTCTACAGACTGTATACATCGTTTCTACAGACCATATATGCCGTTTCTACAGCAAGCTGTCCGCTAGGCCTGTTTGGTGCCGTCACGTGGAGCTTTGACCGCTTGTCAGTTGAAGCTGGATCGGTCCGAAGCCGTTGATCACGTGGAATGACATACGTGCGAACGCTGTTCACACCTGAGCGCCCTTCATTGACCTCCGCATCGTCGCGAGAGATAGTATAGCCTTCTGCATGTCTTGCTTGTTTACCATGACGACCGCAATCACTGGCTGGCTCAATGCGTGCACAACGTACCGCCGAATGATACAAAGTATCACAAACGCAAAACCGTGTCTTCTCCATGTGCATTACCGCGGAAACGCTTTGCACGGAACGGAAGCACTGTTATGGCTTCGGGAGGGAGTGATTGGACAACTGAGGAGAGGCTAGTACCGAACGACACAGCGCGCAACATACTGCACTTCCCGCGCCGCTCATCTCGACGTGGAGGCCATCACGAGCAAGCGCCGAGTAATCTTCTCGTCCTTTAGGCGGTCACAGAGTATCGCAACATCCATACGTACTCGATCTTCGAGCCCTCGAAAGCTTACTACACTTGGTGCTCTTCCGGAACCGGTCATCTATGTGAAGCTTCGACCCCTACAGCAGTGAGCCCCGAGCGCCAGCTCAAGTACAGCGCATGTGGGAACGCATCAAAGACTACGCTCAAAGTCGCAAAATTCTTCCTTGGGACATGCAAGAGGAGGCACGCGCGGCAGATACACTAGGGGAGCTCAGCGAAGACAGCTTCGATGATTCTGGTAGGAGAAGGGAACTTGGCAATCCTCCTTCTCTAGCACGCGTTGAGGAGATAAGGCTGGAAACCACGGATTGTCGCAATCGAAGGACTGCACCTGAGGAGGTTTGGAACGACGAGAGTCATGTCCCTATAGGCAAAGCTGCCCAGAGAGGATCTGCGCATGCTGCACACGTACGTCAAAACCGCGGACATCGCTCCTCGAGCAGTGCTTCTGCCACCGGCTACCGCAACGCGACCTCCCGAAGCAGCCCGTGTAGACTATGCGATAGTTTTGGAGTCATTCGAACCACTCCAACCTGCTTTCCCATTTCTCGAACCACTTCCAGGCACAGAAGACTCCGGCTGGGCACCGACCCTGATGGCTGATGTTATTCATTGCCCATTTGCGTCAGTCATCGACACCAAGAAAAGCGGAGGGGACCCGCAGAAGGCTGATTATCAAATCGGGATTTGGGCGTACGCCATGTTCAAGCGTCTACGGCTTTTGCTCCAAGCAAATGGGTGTCCGAACGAACCCTTACCTTGTATTCCACTCTTCATAGCGGAGGGCGAAAAATAGGAGCTTTATATCGCGTCACAGAGCTTCGACAACAGAACTGTAAGTGTCATCTCTTCGCGATGTTAGACCTATGTGGGGATGACGTGCTGATCTGGGGCAGACAATATGGGATTTTGACGAGATTGGCAATGCTCTGTACCGAAAAGGGATCTATCGGATCATTGCAGTCACGCATGTGGTCTTCGACTGGGCGCAGACGGACCTCAGAGAGTGGTATGAATCCCATTGCTTGCTTCGAGTCCAATAGTGAAGGCACCGTTAGGACTATACAGTAAAGAAGTGAAGTGTCCTCTGTTAGTGTACAGTATAGTACTGCACAGTACAGTCTGGTTCCTCTTCGACCTGTTTCACGCAACCGTGCAGTGCTACTAAGCGGGAACGTCGTCATATCGCTCGACGCACATACTCTGCACAAGACGCAGAGCCACAGCGAATTCTCGACAACCCAGTGTCCTCCAGATCTCTTCAACCACCCACTGATAGACGAACTGCAGCTCCTTGCCCCCCGCTTCATCACAGATGACGGCTGGAACCTCCATTTTACCCAGCCAGAGGTTCATCACTGTGACGCCGCTCATCGCCGGTAGAATTGTGACGATCGCGTCGCTAGGAGCACCTTGCCAAACGAGATACTCATTCTTCATGAGCTGTGGATTTCGATGTTGCAGCTTGAATGCGAGAGCACCAGCGCTCAGGATCTTCCCGGAGATTCTCTCCATATCCACCACGAAGATGTAAATGTGCTCAGCTCCCTTTTCACGGAATAGCTGACTCCGCCTTAGAGCAGAACGCCAGGAGGCGGTTATTGATACCCATGGCGTAGCTTCTTGTGACCCTAAGTCGAAGTGCTGACTCACGCTCCACCAAGTAGGAGCGGCGTCAGGAGCGCGAGCCTGACAGTTTGTGCGATTGTGTCTATCAGCGACGACTCGGAAGCCAAGCCCAGTAAGTGTAAGTGGTGCGCGAAACCCATCGAAGTCAACAAGAGTGCTCGGCTGCATCATGTAACGTCTTTGCAGCATATTCCCACCGTATGCTGGATTCACCTAGAGGAAATTAGTAGAGGTTACGGCTTTCGCTGTGTGCTGTATTGCATGGACTAATGCATGTTTCGGCGTTTTGCTGTGGAATTTCGTCGAAAGCTGCGGAAGCGAAGTGAATCACGTGGACAAGCTGCAGATGTCTCCAAAGTGCCGACGTCGACGCGCTTCTCGCAACGGTCCTGCATGGAACTGCAGCGTGCATGACCAAGCGATCCTTCATTCACTCCTTGTTGCTCGCATACTCTATAGGGGGCCTTTGATGTGGTTGGTGAGCCAATCACGCTAGTCTGAGAAAGGCGCATGTCCCATGGACCACATACCTGGCCTTGATGACACTCTTTTCAAGCGAAATCCCTCAAGACTTGAATGCCTAGACTCTTTCGACCGCTTTTGGCAAGAGGACGAGCAGGTGGAGTCAGCACGGCCGAGCTCTGCTGAAAGGCACTGCGATGGCGAGCAGCAGCAGCAGGCTGCTCAGGAGGTGGACACTCAACTGCAGCCAGTAGAATCGCAGCAGTTGCACGACTACAGCAGTTATGAGGAACCACCACCGGAACGCATCCAATACGCTATCGAGTGGAAAGACCTGCTAAAGACCAAGAGAATTGGGATGGACACCGAGCAAGACGTGTCCCTTGCGCCAGGTGCGTTCTGGGAAGAAAGTAGAGGATCTACTGGACAGAAAGTTCTCGCCGCAGGATCGGCCTGAGCCTGATGACACTGTCGTTGTTGTTTCGGTGAGTAAGCGTACAGAACGTGATCTT
>NAJQ01000665.1:0-16381 GCA_005059865.1 Friedmanniomyces simplex
CCAGAAGTCTCTCGTGCAAGCTCTGGCGTACATCGTCCATAGCCTTTTGGGACTTTGCCGTCGGAATAGGAACCCATGAAGGTGACTCCAGATCTTGACCAACGATCATAACTTCATGTCCTTCGAACAGATGTGGAGAAGTCTTTGCCATCTGTACCACACGCTTGGAAGCCCCTGACCAAGATGCCAATCGGCCAATGTAGTGGCGAATGTAAGCCCATGATTCCAGGACCGATTCCTGCTTGATCTTCTGCCTTAGACTTCGATAAGAAAGACAAAGTCGGAAACAGTATGCGCTCCTGCAGAGGTCTCGGAAGTCGCCTCGCTTCTGTAGCATCGCATGGAGGTCTTCGAGAAGCTTCACGTCGCCTAAGTAGAATCAGTGTCATGTGTAATAAAGTAGTTAACATAGCGCTGACCCTCTCCCACGCATGCGCCTTGGACGGAGACCCTTTCAACGTGTATCTGAAGCTTCCTTAGATAATCTCCAACCCTCTCGTGACTGCTACGAACCGCAGCGTCAAGTATCTGGACTTCCACATCTCCTGCAACGAGTTCGGAATTGGAGGCAAGCTTTTGTAACTCCGAGAGGATCCACTTCAGGTGAGTCAAAGATCTCAGCTTTACACGGCCGTTCGCACAGATCCAGAATCGCACAGCATGAGAAATCTGTTCAGCGCCAACCGAAGTCACGGTTTGGCCGCCACTCTGCGTGTCGCACAGCCAGGATAGGTCGTCGAGGAAAGCGTGCCATAATGATCTTGGGACTTTCGAGTGGCTTGAAGATGGACGTAGTATACTGATGAGGATGACGGCCTCATAAAAGAGTTTTGCAATGTCGCCAGAAAAAGCATCAAGTTGCCCAGTGCCGTACGAGTGCAGCAGAGCGTCCATTGCGGAGCGCTTTGCCGAAAGTTTGAGAGGTGATGTCTATGAAGGCGACCGAACGAGCGTGCCAATACTGAGTCCTTTAAAGTCCGAAGTTGGATCATGCGTCCAATTCATGTTCAGCCGCGACGAGGGGTGTGGGACTGCTACCGGCCGTTCGTGTCATGGGAGTCCTGGGGTAGTGTGGTTGGCGCAGGGTCTAAGGGTCTAGTCCCATCCGAATGCATGTCCTGGTGACTGCATGATGCACGACATGCCGCCAATGTCGATGCATCATTACGTACAGTAACAGACTTTTCTCTTCGAGTGACATCATGAAGCTACTAGTCTAACGGTTGAACTATGCTGGCACAACACCCATGCCTCTGCAAGCCTTCTTCGCCGCCTCATGTCTCGCCTGCTTCTTCGTGGAACCCTCACCATCAAAGCTACGTCCTTGCAGAGAGACCGTGGCCCGGAACAACGCCGGGTATTGCCGCAACGTCTTGACTTCGTACAGCGGAGAAGTACCCATAGCATCGCCTTTTTCCTTGAGGGCGACCGCAAACTGCGCCAAAGTCGGATCCGCGTAACCATCAGGGGGAGTATCAGACCTCGGTACCGCAGGTCGTAACACTGGAAATGATTCTTGACGTCCTGAGTTCGTGGACTGGGCGTGGTGCGAGACTTGCTCCCCACAGAACCTACGCAAGCTTTGCACCATCATCTTCTTCGACCTTCTGCTTCCGCCGAGGACATTCCGACCGATACAGACCATCAAGCCTTCGTAATCCCCTGAGTATGTATGATCAAAGTTGGATGGCAGACTCGGGCCAGCTTGGTCTTGCATCAGCCTGAGATGGTCAGTGAAGGGGTAGTGTCGTTGCGCCGCTTGAACTTCGGACTGGAAGACGTCAGCCTTTTACTCACAGTCCTCGATGTGTATGAGTGTTTCGTACGTCCATGTCGATGATAGAAGTAGGCGCAGAAGCGGTACTAGCGATGTGTTGCATTTGCACGCAAACGAAGTACTTCTTGCCCATCCAGTAGTAAACATCTCGACTCAGTCCGTCCTCATCCCCAGAGAACTGGACTTCTGTGTTCCATTCGGTAACGACGTCCTCCGTGGAGCTGGTGTCCATGTCACTGTCGAAGCGGATGAAGTCAACACCTGCTGCCATTGCGAAACAGTAGGAGGTCTGTCGTTTAGTATTGAAGAAAAAGGGGCTATGAGCTTGACGCATGGCTGGCGGTACCACCATCTTTATATATGATACTATCAACGCTCGTCTGTGTCTGTCAAGAGATATCAGCAACGGATTGAAGGCTGACGTGAACGCTATTGACGCGCCTCTGAATGCGGTGCATCCGGACCATGGTGTACTGCTCGCAAGACGAGCTAGGTCAGGGCGTTCTTGCTCTGACCGATTGACGCATGCGAAGGTCTACTTCGCTAGCTGTGATTACACCAGAGTTGACACGCAGATCGACTTCGGTTGCGTGGAGTCACGACTCGTGTGGCGTGACAATGGCGGACGACTCGTAATACGGTTAAGCAATCTAGGAACCGCACGATCTGTGGAGACGTCGTTGGGAATAATGCTACGGACTCAGCCAGTATAAGCACCTAGTTCCATGGATTACATTACTACCTCGGGTGCAGGAAGATACGTATCCCTCCATTCCAACTCGTAGGGATCCACTACAACGTAATCTTCAGCTGACGCAGAAACTGGACTTGACTCTGCCTCGGCACCAGGACTGGGTCCTGCCTCAGTGGCAGAACTTGACCCTGCCTCGATGTCGTGCGATCCAGAACTCAAGGCAATTGGCACTGCCAGCTCCATCAGAAAATGTTCTACTACGCAGTGGCGAAGTTGAAGGTAATCCTCAGCTAGTCGTGGGACATGGACGGCTCTCAGTTGGGCAACTACACGGTCGAACTTTGGCCCGCTTTTGGGGAGCAGCTTGGTCCAGCTAGGTTTGTAAGCCTGACTTCGATATTTTAGGATCCACCACACTCACCAAGATTCCGCAAGTTCTGTACCGAGGACGAACGAGACACCCACGCCCATCAATCCCTCAAGACTTTTGTATCGGTGTCCGGCATCGATCATGGCTGACAGGGTGTCTTTCGTTTTCTCCAGGCTTGTGCAGAGGTGGTGCCGATGATATAATACGGTCGCCGTATCTTCGACGGAGGTTATCTTATGTCTGGTACGGAACTCAACCAGCAGGATGCAAGAGCACCGTTGCACAATGCGTGACTACGTGTCCAAACGCATTGCTTTCTGGTAGCACATCACGATCTTGGCTTGTGGCTCCAGCCCGACTGGGCGAAGTAGCGGAGCATAGTTCCAGAAAGCGGACGGGTTGGATATCCACTCGTCTCTGTGTGCTTGTAACAGTTCCAATGTACCAGTTTCCGGGCCCTGGAAGTCGAGCATCCTCTGAAATCGAGCATTTTCGTTCGCCGCCCTCTCTTTGATCGTGTAGGGTGCTCTTTTGAAGAGGGACGGACGCTCCTGCTTGAGCTCATAAAGTTCGAGCAGGATCGTGCTGATTCGGCCGCAATCCTACACTATATCAGACAAGATCTGAAGGCCTGAGCATGCGGCGCGTTACCTCCACATTGTCACCAACTAGAGCATCTCGAAGACTGAGCAAAGGAGCCATTGCGCTATGTGAGAGCTTCTCAGAGTGTCAAGCAGACCTTTACTGAGTTGCTCTTACCTTAACTATCTCACGCGAAGGCGCGCGGTTCGATCACCAGCTGCAGGCCAATGCAACCTGTCCGCGTCGTAGCTTGCGCCGCTGCGCGCTGTGACCCGAGAATGACAAACGCACCACTAAAGCGCCGTACGACCGCTTAGTGCCACTGGTTTAGCGGCCGGGGGAAGCTTGATTTTCCCGCACGGCAAGAGCAGGCGCAATAGCGGGATGCGCGTCTCCTGTTTGCGACCAACTTACCGCTAGATGTCAGCACTCGCGTTGTCCCGTACGACCAAGTGGAAGGTGAATAGTCTTCGCGACTGAAAGGTGGCAGCAGTACGTGCATAGCCGGCTTGCTACTCGCAGCCTTGGATGTGGGAGGAAAAGGAGCTAGGGTGCACAACCGGTGTGGGAACGAACGAATCAGAAGCATGCGCTGCCACCCTTGACCAGTGCCCCAAGGACGATCACAGGGTATCGAAGAAGCTTCAGACAGCTGTCGACGTCATGCATGGGGTCAACAATTCGTTTGTTGGGAGGATAATATAGGCGAAAGACCCGGGAATCCTCATTGCTTTTGCGACAGACCAAGCCGTCAAGATCGAATGGGTCTGCAAGCTCTGCAGGCTGGAACGGGTTTCTGGACTTGCGCAAACGGGCAATGTAGATTTTATTCCAGGGACGTGAACGGAGGAACGGAGGGAGTGGTGCACGCATTCCTACCCTGGCTCTTGTGAACTGTGCATAGTATCATGCTACTCGGCTCGGGTTCTAGTAACCTGAGCTCATCACTGAGCAGTTGCCATAGGCGCACGGAAGTATCTCCGGGGTCGAATTCTCAACAATATTTAGTAGTTCCGCCACAGGTGCCTGAATCGTCAAAAGTCATACCGGGAAACACACCAGCGTGAATGGGGCAGCTGTGCGGACAGAGCCTGCTGTTCACCCCCATATCGACCAGCTACTGTCTTTACACCCGACGCTCTCCATGCTGTGCGTGGACTCTTGTGTAAATCTCACGCAAGTAGCTCCCATAACCGCCCTACTACAGTCCTTCATCGATGTGCCTGCTGGACAACTCTCGCATGACCGATACGGTTCACTGTCGAGATAAGCCGCTTGAATACGTCAGTACAAAGGAGAGTAAAAAGGCCCAGAGCGCCAATATGAGGGCTCGATAGACAAGTTATGGCACGCTTCCATCGCGCATCAAGAATCTTCCCAAGCAGGCTAGGCCTGCGTCAGCGCCATAGCGATCTGGCAAAAAGGAGGATATTGCAGGAGTGGCTCGCATAGAGGAAGCCTGGTTGCCAAACATGACCGATGGGTGTGCCTACGTCCAGACTGGCGATGTGGGACAACACAGGCAATCATTTCCATAACGTCTTCAACATAGGTGGGACGCTATGTGATCATTTTCATTAGCCCACACTGCCGTCTCCACCCGGTCCATATTCACTCACTTCCAAGATGACTTCCTTGAAGTTGTCTGTACTTTCAGCATACGAGGTGGAAGCCAGGAACATGCCTATACAGACGATAGTACTCGTCTAGATCTTTCGAACGGTACCTCCATTGGCAAGACCGAATGTGCTGTTGACCACAAAGAAATCCCAAGTATCTTCAAGCACAACCGAGGTAGCCAGCAGTGGAGACTGCTTGTTGTCATACGTAGCTATTAAACTGGCCAAGATTGAACCCACAGTGTATGAATCAGCGTTTCAGCTGCTGCTTTCGTCCGACTCGGTACAGGTCTGGAAACGCGAGGAAGCGCTTCAGTATATGGGTCCTGAGTCTAAAGTGATCGTCTTGGCGTACCATGCTTACCATAGCCCGGATCGTACTTGTCCCTGTACTTGGGCTGGTCAGCGAAGCCAATGTTGCCGTCCTCGACGACCTGGGCATGCACTGCAGTGGTCTTCGTAGGATAGTTGTCAAGCTGACGAGTCTCCACGGTCGCGAGCATATAAGACCCTCCTTAGACCAGTATAAGGAAGCCCATTGTGGCTGACGACCAGAGCAATAAAGGTTGGGAATAAGATCAGAGGGAATCGCTGTGGTTCCATGCATGGCTAATGGCAAAGCTCTTTCCATGCACATGGCTGGACAGCTTTGACCCGCAGTAGGGCTGTTTGCAATTTACAGGCGTGTCCTTCTGCACGCTTGCCATGCACTGATTCGCTCCGGTTCAATTCGAACCAATCTCCGTACCTTTGGTGAAGATACATCGATCACGAAGACGAGCCCCTGCTGCGCCATATGTCTGCATATTCAGCCTGAGTCTAAGCGCATCCTCATCCGCCTGCGGCGGAAAGCTAGTTAGAACGGCACATTGCTAGCTCGATCATGTGAGGGCGGGAGAAGGTCATTGGAGGGGCGGGGCGTTCATGGCGTTGTTGACCCCCAACGATAAGACAGCGGACGCGGAGACTCGCGTCGGGGAAGGCATTAGTCCACCGGGGACCGTAGCTCTACAAGTGGCTCTAACGCAACTACACGCTTTGCTTATGGGGGCCAAAAGACGATGCACGTTACATGCAGAGCTTGCTACCGCTCTGGAGCTCGGTCAAATGGTGTGGCTATACTGTATTGTCCGACAACAGTACCGTCAGGTCCATGTTCCAAGTTTGCATTATGGAAAGCCCGATGTCCGACCAGTCAACTATATGTGTTAACTCTTGCTCGATGTGAGATTTCATCTTCCTCTTGTTCGTCCCCCTCGCCGCTAATCTGGACTGTCGTATCCTTCCTAATGATGAGCTCCTGGCTGCTGGCATCGCTATCACCACGGCCCGCCCAGTTCTGCGCGCTTCCTAAGTACCCAAGCTCACTTTTCCGTTGCGCGCTCGACTTCAGCGAATTCATTGGGTATGTATCGCCACGGCTACCATCCCTGGACACTGTGCTACCAAATCCTAGGCCGCCGTTGCAGTACATGATCAGATCCGTCACAAGTGTGCGGGCGACAGGAATTGTTGCAGCGATGATGGAATAGCTCAGCTCAGCTTGGGTCAAGGATACATATGTTGCTTCGTGCAGTGTAGGATCAGTCTTGAAACCTGCTTTATCGAAGCTCTTGAGACGAGTCCCAGTGAAGATGACCACACTGTACGATGTGTTAGCAAGCCAATAGCACGTAGTCGACTCTTTGAGGTTCGAGATGGACGCTGACGCACAGTAACCGCATGGCGAACCACACAACGATTTCCTGCCTGATCTTGCGGCTCTTCTGAAGCCGCCAAACAAGGAAAATCGGGGCGGCGAAGATAGCGGCCTCTGTGAACCTGGCGACGATCGCTTGGATCTCCCACCTGAGAAACTGTCCTTCTGTCAGTGCCGTATAGCTTCTGGATACCATGAGCATGGAGCGTCACACAAACGTCGCTGTGTCACATAACCCCGGCAATGTTACACACGTGGAACCAGGAGAGCAGACATTGGATCCATCATGGTAAGCAGGACTACAACAGGCAGAGGGAGACAAAGGAGGGGGACTGGAGGTAGAGCAGTATCTGGCCGCAGAGCAAGCATAACGCTTCGAGACCAAAATATGTCAACGGACAGGCAGCGTTTTCTTATCGATGGACAGACCACACTAAGGGATGGAGCTTCCGGAGCGAAAAGGCTTGCGAGCGGACTGGGTGACAACCTCTCCCAGGGATCGAACAGTCCTAGCAAGCGCTCCAGATCTACGAAAAGTGAGCGTTCAAGAGAGCAAGCAGCCCCAGCAAGCCGAATATCCTCCGCTCGCTGCAACAACCCATCCGAAACAAGAGCTTGGACAACAAAGACCTCCCAGATGATGCCAGACGTCTCGTGCGACACGTTCGGCGCTTTGCAGCGGGGTTTGAAACCATACCTGAAGAACTCAGAGCCTCCCTGGAGGAGAATTACCCAGACGATCTTGACCTGAGCCAGAACGTCATATACTAGTCCGACTCTGAGCGCGCTATGCTTGGCGACGATGTCGTGAGCAGGGAGGTGTTTTGCATATGTCTTCAAGCGCAGGGTTGTCAACAGAGGAACGAGATCGAGGCTGCGTGGAACTCCCGTGCCCACGGGCCCATCTTGTCGCTCGTTGGAGGTCTGTCGTGTCATAAATCATCCACCGGATCCACAGACGTCACCACAGCTCGGCTCAATCCGAAGTATAAGCCTGCTACTGACCTTAGTCACGGTCCTCTTCCTGGAAAAGTCATCGATTTTGTCTTCTTCCTGAAACCTACCAACAATACCGAACGAGCTTTCGGTGGCCTGACTTGGGAGCCGAACCACGGCCGTGACTCTAATCACACTCTGCATGGGCGTATTGCTAATCGACCGATCGCAATTAGCATGGAAACGAAGCGTGAAGGCGAAGGGCAGATCATGGGCTGGGCGCAGCTTAGCGGCACATTTCAATCGACTGCAGGAGATGGCAGGCTGTGGAGCGGATGGGCTGCCTTCTCTGCCCCTGCTGCTTACGCAAGGGCCTGTATGGTCTCTTCTCCTCGCCCGCCGCGAACGTGAAGGGAGGACCTGGGCCACTACTATCTACGAGAAGATCATGCTGGGTGATGTTACAAAGCCATCGGGCCTCCTTAAAGTGATCTCGTCGCTGTTACTACTCATGCATTGGGCACACGCCGAATTCAGACCATGGCTGGAAGGAATGTTAACGGCATCTTGGGACTAAGCCATAATTTTCAGCCGACAACTATACAAAAGGCCATTTGTGCCTTGCAACGTCATACGGCATCGATCACGAGACTATCTGCCTGGATTAGGTGTCGCTGCAGTAAGATTCATCTTAGGTTCGGCCCCGGGCTTTGCCATAACTTCCATATCCACCGCTGCATCTCTTGATATGCGTGTCTAGGCGTCGCCCAGTTTCTTGCGAAACAGGTCGTAAGTTGGCTCGGCTCGAGAGTAGAAGGGGGTTTGGAGATCGTTAATATGTCTACCGGCGCAGTGGATGGCCGGGAAAGTGGCTAGGAGCAAAATGCTTTTGACCATTAGAATTGAGTGGAGGCAGGTCAGGTTCGCTCGTGCTGCACGTCGAGAAATACGCAGGCACTCACTCAGCCCATTGCTAATGCAGGCTGCGGACTGAGGACTAGCGAGGAGCAGGCCATGACGGAAATTGTCTTTACCATTGGAGAACAACACTCTTGCGAATTTGTTTTTTGTTTCTAACTATCACATATTTCGATGGGGTGTGGAGGGGCTTGTAAGGTGAAGCTTCCACTTCAACAGATAGCGCACGATTCGCGCACGACTCGCGCAGGGTCACCCCCAAGAAGCCTAACATATCACGTGACAAGTAGCATCAGCTTCAGATACTCACTCTCGTCAGACCTTACATGACATGGCGGCAATACGGTATGAAGTCTTCAGCACCGAACCCTGACACGCGAAGCATCGTACTTTGGACGGTATGCCGCTGCCTCAGCCCAAGATCGCTCTCTTTAAGCTCCGGGGGTCTTGTCTCTGGGTCGAAGATGCTTGACCTCCTAGCTTGATCGAAAAGGGACTCGACCGCTGTATGTAAGCCTTTTGATGCACCTGTGCTTGTTGAAGCTAAAGGTCCATCTCTAGGCCCGTGGGCCCGAGCCAGCCGAACCAGAGTTGAATCTCTAGAAGAGCCGCCATCGCCTTGTGTTGCCAATAGACTAACTCCTGCGTCGACATATAATCGAGAGCGGGTTATCACATGATGCACCCCAGATTCAAGTCTTTCCGGCCGCCCGTCGGTACTTGAGCAGATGACGGCACCATGTACGAAGACCCTACTCTCACCGACCGCCAGTGTGACGATTTGCTCGAAAAATGCCGCCTGTGTCCTTTCACTGTTGACAAGACCCGATGCCCCGCCGAGGTGATTGCAAATGCTCCGGAACCATGCCGGAGAATTGAAGTGATGCACAATGCTGTTCCAGCACAGATCGAGCAGCTTCACCGAGATGGTCGGCTCTTGTGTAGAGTTAAACACCCGGATTTCGATTTTCCTTTGCTCGCGTATGGTTGCGAGCAGTCGATCAGTGACGTTTGTAGCCGCCGGAGACTGTTCAAATATTCATGAACTTCATCAACGGCTACGACCATGCCACACCCTGGCCTCTTCTCCTTGGCCACGCTCAGGCAGATATCGAACAGCGTGCAAACCGTTGCGATATGAACGAACGGATCGGACAGGTCGACAATGGTAAGACTGCCCCGCTCCAGGTCCAGTAGCTTCTCCAGCGTCTTCCTCTTCAGGTCTGTTTGACTTGGTGGTCAGTGTATAAGACTGTGGAGCAAATCTAGGCGGAGCCTAATGGGATGTTGCTGGTTGGTAGAGAGACTGGCTTGGTCGAGACGGTGAACGAACTTGAAGCCTTCGCCGTGGCCGGAAATGCCCATCTGCCTTAAAGTTCGCTGGATGACTTCGCTAAATGACCTTTAAATACGGAGGGATAGCATCGCTCCTCTTGGTAAACGCCATGAGTTCGTGCATGCGCACCATGATAAGCTCGCTTAGTGGCAGCAAGAACCTCTCCACGGTCAAATCTGCTGCGTTTCCGATTGCAGGTCGGTAATTGGATAACGACGCGCTATCGGACGAGGAGGAATCCGCTCGCAGCAACGGCACCGCTACAATACTTTGCCGAGCCGCGTAGTTCGATGCTAAAGCAGAAGGATTCACCGATATCCTACTAGCTGCAGTAACGGCAACGGTGGCCTTACCTAGCGGCTGTAGCCCTTGACGTCTAGTTTACGCCGGTAATGTCGGACAAGCCGGAGCGTGTGTTTAGTGAAGCCGGAGCTGCGATTAGCACACGGCGGAGGTTACTATTAGCCGAAAATGTGAAGTTTACACAGCGCTTAAAGAGCTGGATTCGAAGCGGTGTGTTTGAGTGGACACGGTACGGAGATACACTACCCCTACCCCCCCTACCCCCCCCTAACAGCGACAGCAGGTCACTATTCCGACCCCAACGGAGGACTGTAGTACCCCCAGCAGCAACCTCCGCCGCTTAAACACCGGCTAGTCACTCTAGAGCGACCCCATATACCGCCGTTGCTGTTGGTTGAATTATGAATCTCATCGTGAGGCCGGTGTGCTATACCACAACCTCCGCTGCCGCGGTGCCAAGGCCGACATCAAGCAAGGCAATTCAACTCACTCTAACTACACGGCTTGAAATCTCGATTCAAGGCGATGCAGCTACATTACAAGCCAAACCAAGGAGCCAAGGCTCCTTGGTTTGGCTTGCTTGTTCTCACCTCTGTCTTTAGCTACAGTACATCACGTTGGTTCTTTTGACGCGTCTCTGGCGCTGACATCCTTCCGTAGACCTCCTTCGTCATACTCTGATCATCCTTCGGGGCGGAATGGCGGTGGGAGAATCCGCGAGTTCGGGTGCGGCCCAGCGCAACTTTAGTTGAATGAGTAAGTACCTCAGTGGGGAGCAGGAGTATTAGCTGACCTGCAAACCGGCAGTCACGCCCGACTCGTGTATGACGTCTGTGATTACCAGGTTATAGTCATGTAAGTCGACGCGGAGTTGAGTCGGGACGAGCTGACTGTTGTGTTCAAGTGGAAATCGCCTGGACGGCATCCAAGCGAGGCACATCGAAATCGAGTGAAGGACATCAATCCCCCAACGGCGTCCAAGTCGGCCGCGCATCGCTCTGTCGGAAGTGAAAGCCTTGTCTCATTCATCATTGGGAATCACGTGTCTAGCTACTTCCTTCCTCATTCCTCAACTCTCGAGTTGCATGAAACGGGAAATTCGAGCACTAGGAAGCCAGTCGGGGAGCGGAGGCTAATTGCAAGGCTCGGTGCAGATCAGCCCGTCGCTTGACCCTCCTCGTCCCAACGTTGACCAGCTTGGACGAGCGACTGGGATGCTTGGTACTGACATGGCTCTGACAAGCAACTTTGGGAGGGCCATATAATGTGCAGCCCCTTGACTCACAGTATAGTGCATATTTTCCACCATGGAACGTGCAGCGGTCGGGTGAGATTCTCCCACAAGATCTGACGACAAACGTCCACAACAAAATCGTCCACACGCCAACCCGCTTGGCATTCGTTTGGTAGTACGACGTTCTTGACCAGGCTTCTTCCGTCATTTGTTTGGCAGGTTCGTACTTGCTCCGCAGAACCTGCTGTCTCAACCCGGACAATTCATCTAAGGAAGACGTACAATCGAAGCTGAAGACAAGATGCTGAAGCATTAGCTTTGCGCACATTCGGGGCGTTTGCGTATTTAATATGCGGTGCAACGGGCCGCAGGATATTAAGCGGGCCCGCGGACACCCGGACGATACCTCGGTAACGTAAGCATCTCCGGTCCTGTCCCATTCACCTTCCACGACCGTGCGTTGAACGACAGTCGGTACGCTCATTGCACGCAGCGGCACAGCCGACAACATCCGCAACCTCTGATGGTGTGAGGAGGATCGCAGGTTATAGCAAGCCGGACTGGCTTAGGTTCCAGGTCTGTACTGTATATGCTGTCTTTGACTTTGTCTCCTGCTCGCTAATACCAGTATAGCGCATTACGTACGCCAAAGCCAAAGCTCTGGTCGCCGAGCACGAAGGTACATTTCAATCATGGACTGGAGTATTCTCTCAGAGACAGAAAGCACTGCTCGACGAGACCAACATCGAACTCCTCGCGAACGCGTTACTCTCTATTGGAGAGGAAGTCCTTAATTGGCGCATGACCAAGATCGACTTCGTACGGATTACCGAGAAAGACCACGAGTTGCGTTCTAGTCGCCTTACGACCTTTGGAAGTCGTAACGAAGCGCATGCGACCCCTGGAGCGAATACGGCCACACAGGATACACAGCTCCAGACTCAGGCTCTACCTTCGATACGCCAGCTGCTAGCGTCACTTTCTGAGCCCAACTCGCCAGCATAGCGTCCCTATGGCCAAGCAGACAGAAGCCGCCTCTCTACGAACAGGCGTTCGCCACAGAGTATTGATCGCATGGAATAGTAAATCCATGTGCGGGCTGACACGACTTTTACTTACTCCATGCAGGAATGAACCTTCGCTTGCTTCGGAGTACTAAGAAGTCAACGCAAGACAGCCAGCCTGCTCACCAGCCACCTATGCGCAGCGTGAATTTCGCTGCGACTGTGTTACCACTCAAAGATGTCCACCTAGCCCTCCGCCAGGATCCTACGCGCATCGTTTGCCTAGCTGTACGGCGAAACGTGGATAGCTTGAGACTCGACACGACCCCTTATCAGCAATTCTCACCTCACGCACCATCATATAGCAATCTATCAAGATAGCGAGTTGTACCTGCGTATGTCTACGTAGAGCACCCGCTGCACCAGGAGGTCATTGACAGATGGAAGAGGCAGGGGTCCCTCTCAACGAGTCCGCGAGCTAACCCGGCCTGATTACGATCGGACACACTCTTCTTAGACCCGCATGGCACACATCTGTGATCGGTTCCATGCCGAGCATGGGGTGTGCATTCCAGCTTACATCACAAGACACTGTCTGAACCAAATGGGTCCTGCCTCTGGAGTATCTGTATCCATTTATAAAGTCAACTCAATCGTCTTCAATGCTGTTTAACGCTCCAGGGCACTGAGCAGATGACTCCGGTGCGGAGCTATCGCGCGGACGTTGAGATTTGTCGTCAGCCATAACACATGCACCGCCTTCCCACCCAGATTGCCGAAAGACAGAGTAACCCAGCATCAAACGCCCGGTCTAGTACACCACCACATCGTATTCTTTGTCACGCCTCTTCTTGTTAAAAACGTACGCTCTCCGGATCAACCACTCTCACGTTATCGGTGCCCAACTTCGGCTTGGTCAGCCGCGCGGCTTTCATCGGCGTGCTACCGGTCTTCACTACGGTAGCCCACCTCTTCGGCGCTGGTGCAGTCTGGGGCTCGCTCCGTGGGGCGTGGCACATGCACGTAATCGCTGTCGGACGTGGACCGTGCTGGAGCTGATGATGGCGGTGAGAGTTGTGCATTGGGCCCTGGTACGGCGCGCTGTGCTGGAAGATCTGCGGTGTTGGTACGGAGCAGCTGCAAGGTTTGTGTGGTGTTCGATGAAACCAACACTGGATCTGTTGAGAAGATGCAGCTAGTCGAGTCGTATGAGAGGTAAGGAGTTTCCTGCATCGCGATTAGCGTAATGTGTGCATCATCACTTGAAGAGAGACCTACAAAAGCGAGCTGCAAACCGTAATACAGCGCTCGATCTGCACGTGCCGCGAGCGTGCTCGCCATTTCCACATTTCTCAGCCAGTCCTCATCCTCGTCCGTATCGAACCAGCCAGGACAGAATGCAAAGTAAGCCCAAACTAGTCCACGTATGCTAAAGTCCTCGGGAAGCGGCTTTCCCTCTAACCAGATACTTTGCTTCGCACACTGTACCAAGCGATCAGTGACCGGGCGAAGCCGAACAAGATGGTTCAAGTAACCAGCGGCGTCAGCCCAGGCAATCTCATCAGGCCCAAATACCAGGCGCAAAGACATGTTCAGCTCCCGGTCATTCTGTGTTTCTCGTTTCGCCTCGCTCACGAAGTGAATGAAGCAAAGCATAACGCCCATGAACGCCAGCTAGTCCTGGATAAACACGATGCCCGGACGACACCGCACCGCCGTATGAAAAGAACCTAACGTGATCCGTTTCGAGACCTGCAAGAGACGCCGGGTCTCTTCGGACTTGGCTTCTGGTGGACCCGATCTAACATTCGACGGAGTCGCCACGTGATTAGGCGCGGAGGCCGAGAGCCTTATCCGCTCATTGATTCGCTGATTAGCGAAGTCGAAGGCTATCCGCAGCGGATTAGTGTCGGAGCCATGTCCCAGCATGGCAGAAATATTGGCCACTGCCAATGGTACTCCGCAGTCGCGCCACCTAAAAGCGTTCGGCTGCCGGAGGAAGGACATGGCGGTATAGGAGGCTTGCTCGAGTACAGGGTTGGGTGCGGCAAGGAAGATTAAAGCGTGTAGCTTGCAGAAGCTGGCCTCCGAAAGTAATCCTACAGAGCAAGGGGGCTGAGCTTCTTTTGCAATTGGTATGCAAAGTGTACGCAGAGAGTCTCGGGCGTTCGAAAAGGGTACCACGCAGGTCAGAGACTTTCCGTAGCAAGCGAACTTCCGGAGACTGGGTCGCTGAAGGATTGCAAGATGGTGGTACAAGCGACCGATTTGCGGGTGACGGTCGGAGGCTTTGATGTACCAAGAGGCTGCAACACCGCCCCACTGCGCATGCGGGTCCTCCTCTTCCTCAATCGACATTCTATACCGGGCTAAGTCTCCCAGGCATTCGATCCATGTGTCCAGGAAGATGGGCGCGGTCTCGTAGAGAAGCGCCATCATCTGGTAGGCGAGATAGATGAAAGACAACATATAATCATGCGACGACGGCCTCCGGCTCCGGAGGACCTCGAGGAAGTCATGGATTCCGTATTTCCACATGCGGGCCGGCATGTTATACATGGTTGGCAGCGCTTTCTGGTCAAGGGTTGCGGAAGGATGTTGTGTAGCCATTAGAAAGTCGTGGTGCTCATTCAGTAACGTCCTGTGCAGAGCTATCAACGCCTGCCACTGGCTTTTGTCCAGCTCAGCCGAGGGGTCATTGGCTTGAGCAGCATCAAGGTTTACGCATTTAGCCTCGACGATCATGAGCCCGGCATAGATGGCCGTGATCTTGGTGCTGAGCTGCTCTTCAGAGACCGGCGATCCGGCTGCAAGATGAGACCCGAACAGCGCGCTGTTTGGGCAATACTGAGAACGCTAACTTGATCCCCGTAAGGTAACGACGTGATACCGGGTAAAATCGGGGCGTCCGTACAACCATTCGGGTTCACGGCCTGGTACCCGGCTCCGCACGTAGAAAGCGGCAGCTGCATGGTATTCTTTCTTGAATCGTAGGCGGAGTCATGCCATGTCGGCTGTCGACGTACATCTACAGTCCGAGTTCTGCATTCCTTCAGCCTCAATCTTCGCAACCTTGGGGGCCGTATATGACACCGGTGAGGCCGCCTTACTTACAAGAACTGAGCTCTACTGCATTGCTTAGTGTAGAGAAGCTGAAGAACGTCGGTATTGTCGCGTTTGCAACAGGACAGCGCTCTCGCAGACCCAACTACTCATCGTAATCTTTGTGGCTGTGCAGTCTTCGAACGTAGGCGGGCTGGAAGTTGACCGCAAAGTGATGAAAAGCACTCTTCACAGTGCTCGTTCAGGAATGGTGAGTAGAGACGAAGATGGACGAGGAGCAGAATGAGCAACTTCAGTACGGCCTGACGATGCGGACTGTCTGCCTTGCTGCAGCCACAGCCGCTGACATGAAGCAACCTAACTCTGCTCGCCGTTGCCCCAAAGCACTTTTGCGCAACGGCCCCTCACCAAGCTGCATGTACGTAGCCTTGCAGTCGCCCTCTCGGTGCTTTCTTTCAAAGTACTCATGGTCAGCCTATACAAAAGCCATGTAAGTACGAATTGCCTTTTTACGCCCGATCGAAGCGTTGTTAAGTCTCTCTCTGATGTCTCATGCTGATGCCTTCAAGCTCGTCACCGGTCCTGAACAGTGGTCGGCCTCGCCTCACGTCGGTTCTAATCACGGGACAGATGGCTTCGGCCGGGTCACACATTTAGGAACGAGATACGAATAAGACGAGGCGTCGAATACCAGACGGAGTAAGCAAGCCACGCTGAGCTGAATCGTATAGACGGCCGTCGGGCTTTCGCTTTCAGCTGCTATGGAGAAATGGTCAGCTAGCCAACTCACAGGTCAAGAGTTCATCTGGCGTGTGCGGGTCAATTCAGAAGCGTTGTGGACGGTTA
>NAJQ01000666.1:0-16363 GCA_005059865.1 Friedmanniomyces simplex
TCTACTATCCACTAACATTGCATCGATGATGCTCTCCATCATATCGGAATGGAACTTGGCCGGGTGGAGTGCGAGGAGGAATTCCCAAGGGTACGAACCGCTGTATTCCAACGCGTCCTTTAAAGAAGCCAAGAGGTTTTGATATCGCTGGACACATTCCTGTTGAGCGGTGGTCAAATCATTGGAATCACGGCGGAGGAAATGCCACAGGGACACGTAAACCTCCGCTGTCGTAATTTGAAAGTCGCCAGTCTCAGAATTGGTGTATTCGGCGGTGATTGAAGGGATAGACGAAAATGAAGGTTGAAATATCCGAGGAGGTGGGCGTTGACCAGAGCCGCACGGAGGCGAGTAAGTTTGCTTTGGGTTAGTGTGTTTGTATTTTGCTGGTGCCGGAGGAGACGCGTTACGACGAGGAGGTCGAAGACAGCGTCGCTGAGGAACTCGAGGCGTTGGCAGGATTCGACGTGGGTTTGGGAGCCTGCTGAATTTAGCGTTAGAGCTTTAAGCAGGAGAGTCTTTTGATCGAAGGTTCGGCCGGTGAGGCGTTCTGCGTCGATGGTACTCGCTGCGGCGCTCGCCGGGATCTGCGGACGTGTTGGAATGGGAGGGTCGGTCAGCGGCACCGCTGAAACGAGGTGACGGATGCATTTCCTTGCCGCTTCGAGATCACCGTCAGTGTCTGAGAATGTCGCACTGATCAATGCCTCAACAACATTGCGAGGACTTTTGTGGACAGTGTTCGACCACCGGACGCTTGAGGGCTGCGAATCGGAGGCGGCCACGTTCGAGATTGGATCTCGTTGAAGGCTGTCGTGACATTTCCTGTTCTCACATACAGTTAGGAGGGGAGTCTCATGCGCAACTCCCAGAAGAGCTTAGCGGTGAGATCTACGCTCCAAATCGGAAGACTACACTAGATGCGGCTAGTCCGTGTGGTTGCAACACCCATGCGCCTCAGAGCGAGCTAGCTCCGAATTATCACAGCCACACCAGCCAGTCTGCATTTAAATACGCAAACGCCCCGAATGTGCGCAAAGCTAACGCTTCACCATAGAGTGTCGTACATTGGACGGGTATGCCCAGACAAATGCTCGGTCGTCGGTACTTTCACGGCTATGTCACGCCGCATCTGTAATATAAGGTATCGCATTTGCTCTTGCTGGCGCAGGCACTGCTGAAGCATTAATGTGGGTGGGGCAGTGTGAAGCAATAAGGCTGTCTACCTGCTGTCGTAAGGTTTCGTACTCAACTTGGTGGCGCCCGACATCACCTCGCAACAGCTCCACTTCTCTAAGGAGGGCGAAGCGCCTTGCATCAGATCTTAGAAGATCGTCGGCATATTTGGTCCATCCCTCCGACATCTGACGAACGCTTGCTTCGCTGTGCTTGGATGAGGCATTGTAAGATGCTCTTAGTCGAGTGGAGTTTCCTCTTGGTGGTGGAAGAAGTGCGGATAGCGCAAGGCGATAGTCCTGGAGGTCGAGAGGTGAGGACAGAAGGCGCATTGGCGGTGCTGGCGTAGCCATATAAACCTAAAGATTGGGCATTCAAGGTACGTGAAAGTGAAGCACGCGACGAGTGGATTATATGCCATTGTGGATTGCATTGTTGCAATACTTGGATCGGAATTTCGGTGAATTCGAGGATCGGTATGTCAGAACCGGAAAGTGGACTCCCGAATATCGTTAAGAGGCGCACGCTACGGACCGTCAGCCCGCAACGCGCCGCAATTGCTTGTTATAACGAGCTCCCCGTGCTTCTGCCACTCAGTGGAGACGTCCATTACAATGCACCGCTCGTATATCCCACAGTTCGTCTACGGCATCATGTGCTGGTCACATCGTGCTAGTAGTGCAAGGTACGGAAGGGTGGATGTTATCGTGAAACATCACTAATAGCAGATAGAACAACCTCCTGGAACGACACTGTGCCAGCGCAAGCCTTCATTGCGGATGAGTCTACTGCATCTCTCAACATCTCGGCAACTGGCCAATACCTCAATGCTACCCTATCGTCTTCAACTGTAGCAATGGACATTATCGGTAGTAACAAGTCTGTGCTCTGGTCGCCCTCAGCCTTCTACTGCACCTCGGGGAACGATTCACTTGCGTTATCATTTGACTCATGGATGGGCAGTCAGCCTCACGAGGTCCGTGTTGAAGATCGGGACTGGAACCTGACTCACGTCCTGCAATACCATTTCTTCTCTGCTTCCTTGTCCAGTGGAGGTTGCAAGAATAGTAACAACTCGGAACTCCGCCCTCCGACCAATGCTTCAAGCAGTTCTCAACTAAGCGGAAGTCCTGAGTTGTTGTCGTGGAGTGCGTCCGCCCAACTTCCAACTATTGCTACGGTCTTGAATACAGGGTACAGCAGCGTAGTCACCTTGGCAACTAGTGCCGCCCCTTCTGCTTCGGCATGGGTACCGATACACTCTCCGCTGCCGGTATCGCTAGAACATCGAAAGGGGCTGACTCTATCTTCTGACCTGTTCTACTCGTCTATGATAGTAATGGGTGTCTGCATGATCAGACAATAGAAGCGGGCCAAGATCGAGGGTGCATGTCAATACATTTGGTTGGTTCGATAGGTTGCGTAGGCAAAGCACAGTCCTATGTATGCAGCATACAAGCGCAACGTGCACTTGTCCTAGCTACCTATAGTCCATCGGATCGGTCTCTCCTTCATGTGGTCCGTATGAGGGTCTTTGCTTCACATCTTCGACGTCAGAACGATCCAGCGACATGGCTACTGAGAATAACGGCTTCTGTCTACCGCAGAGTCAATACGTGAACATCGCTGAACATGTCCAGGATACTCCGCAAGCATCATGGTTTGGACGGGACTTACACAACAATGTCTTCGAAGGTAGCTATAGCTACTGGACACATGATCATGCTAGGCAGAGCCCAGTGCAAATGATGCATGATTAGACGGATAATGCTATAGGTCCACCGCAGGATCGACTCTTTGGTTATGGCTAACCTCTGTATAGCTTGAGAGTCGCATTATAGCACTTGAGGGTGCTGTCGCAGGGCTTCAGCTACAGCAGGTGCGTACATTCAGGCACATTACGGTCACGAATAGGTCGACCAGTTGACTGTTTCACAGATCCCGTACCTCAACAACAGGTTTGAGCAGGTGGAGAGGGTCATCGGAAACCTCCGGGAACTCGTATTTGACGCCCAGCGGCGAGTACGATCTGTTGTAACACGGTTGGACTACCTCATCTGTGGCTTGAAGCAGGACTACGAAGCACGGTACAATTGATGGAGAGACGCGGAAGCGGGGCGACCAAGTAGACCATCGCGCGTTTAGCGCCGAAGATACGGTGTGAGTGCGTCTCCTCAGCGCTCACGATGTTGTGTTGATTGAGGCTGCGTTCAAGCTACGATCCCAACATCAACAACGAGCAATCCTAGGTTCTTTCGTTTCCAAAAGCCAGAAGCAACAGATATGCCCAAGCCCAAGAGTTCCGGGGGCAAAAGACCTGCTAGTGGCAACAAGCCACAAGCGGGCAAACCGCCAGCAAAGCAAGGCAACAGAAGCTGCTACTGGCTCTGCTGTCGATCCTATCAAGATGTACCGGGCATGCATGGGAATGCCAGCACGTCCCGCTGCGCTCACTGCGATCATTGGCGATGTACGACTTGTCATTCTCTAGGCGTGTAGCTTGACCGTCATGGCTGAGTCTCGGTACCAGGCGCCACCTGAGGCGATGTCGGATTGGACGCTGCTTGGATAGAGATGTGTGTGTGTTCGAGGAGTTGTAGGATTGATTCTTGGAGGCGAGGTAATCTTTGTGAAGATTGACATGGTTTTGTAATCCCGTTGTACCTGGCAATGTTGTCGTCTAAGTGGCACCGAGAACAACTGCGTCCCACGCAGGCATGGGCGATTAGGCTACGAGTGAAGTCAACCACTTCATCATGCCCACGTCCTCCTGCTGCCGCCATCCCTTGACAACCTGTTATCTACATCAGCATCATGCTGAAGCGCGTCAACAGTGGATTGCAAAGTCGATCACTGTTCTCGGCGAGGCGGCTCTCACAGTCCACGCGTCGTGATTCTTCGGCTGTGATCCACGTAGAGCCTTGAGGTGAACCAACGGCATGCGGAACGTATAGCCAGGCTCCTGATCAGGCTGAGGTGCAGACCTTTCCCAGGTAAAGCTGGTGTGCCCATATTTCTCAGCCAAATGCCAACTACATCCTGGACATGTATGAATGGCAACCTCAAGGAATTTCCACACCTCCTGGGGTGTAGCCCTTACCTTGCACGGAGCTTGCTCTTGTCCGCACGCGCCCAAGCGGTTGTCGAGATCCGGATGAGTTGAGCATTTCGGCATCGAGGCATCCAATGTGAATGCAGAAGGGATGCACATCCGTGAGCAAGACAGGCCGCATCGCTGTCCAACCCGGCTTTGCTTTGCGGCAACTGAACCATTGCGATCTATGCATCTGGGGGTGCAGATGATGCTATCGTATTCCAAGCAGCTTCGACGGTCGGAGTCAACAAGACACAGCTTGGTCGGGTGATGGAGTTTGGAACGGGTGCTGTGTGCCAACGTACTGATCGAGGATGTGCCCAATGAGGACTTGCAATCGCTGTCATAAAGTATGATGGACTTTTGAGACTGTATTCGAGTGTTCGAGACGTCCGTCGTTGTGTGGAGAAAGCTTTCCATCGAGTATGGTGAGCAAGACTCGCGGGTACCTTTAACGGGTTCGAGCTGGAGCCCTTGTGCATTGACTTGGTTCTGTGAGCCAATCATCTGCGAGAAAAGCGCTCCCAGAACGGCCCCCAAGCGCTCCCAGATGGGAGCGCTTGGGAGCCGTCTTTGCTTTCGTATTCTCACTGATTGCTCCCTCTCTCCGTCGTCGATACAACATGCGTTGCCTTCATCTGCCAACCGTGGACGGTAACACTGGGGTCTGCTTGTCGCCGAATAGAGTCACAAGAGTCTGTCTCGCCCATGACGAAGGGACCAGCATGCGCCTCAACATCATTCCACTTGCTATCCTCGAGTTCCCAAGACAAGCCTTCTGGGCATGCAGGCTACATGTGTTGTGCAGCACCAACGAGCATGATACCGACCTGGAATCGGCCGCGAGGAGCCAAGCGCGTGATATTGTAAGAAGCCAAGTAGCCGAACTGGCCCAGTGGGACTTTGAACTCACCGAAGTTCTGATTGATCGTCAGTCCAACAAGCTACACGATACGAGCCTCGAAAACCTTCAGGTGACGGACCACGTAGGCTGGGAGGCCAACGAAACCGCCCTTGTCCCCAAGAGCGACACATCCAGAGGCCGTGTAGTCCATGGACAACAGCCACCAGACCAGGAATGGAGACGGGAACAATCAGCGCCACCTAGCTTCGCACGCACCTCATTATCGCAGCGTTTAAGCTCACGCGGCGACCGCGATCGCTCTTCACCTGCACAAAATCCCTCAACGAGCGCAGCACGCCTGGCAGTATCGCAGTGTTTAATTTCACGTGGCGACCGCGATCGCTCTTCATGCGCACTCATGAGCACATCGCATCTTACACCAAGGCCAACCCGCGGCGGCCCCTTCAAACCGGCTAAGCAGAGCGACGACGCTTGCACAGACAGAGTGGAAGTTCCACCAGCGCCTCTTCAACAGGCGTCCTTGTCGTCGACAGCGGCTCGCCCTCACTCAGACCTGGGACCTAACTCAACGGATGCTTCTTATGTGCTCTCTGCCCCAACAAGCATCACAAGAGGTCCGACGCCGCTGCCGGATTCCACAACAAGTTGCGCGTTACCACCAAAAGCAGCCTCTAGGAAAAGATGTAGAAGCGCGGCGCTTTCGGCGAAGGACAACAAGAAGCGCAGAACTTTGCCGATTGCGGAAACTCCACCCGTGGATGTTGCAGTCGGCCAGGATGAGGTATCGGAATTGGCTATTGCGGTCGAAGAAGTCGTTCCTGTAATAGTGCAAGGAGCGGAGGCATGGGAGGAGAACCCAGACGCGCAGCTGCAATGGCAGGAAAATCTCGACCGTGTCAAGCCTAAGATTGCAAACCGTATGCAAGGCGCGGCAGATCAGATGGACGAGTACTCGACTTATGCCGCCGCTGCCAACTGCCGATGTTGGCAGGCAATGTTCCTGTACTCCTGCGCGACGATGTTGTTGACTTTCCGAGCGCCCAGGACGGGGCGAACGCTGGATAGTCTGGCCAGAGACGTGACCAAGTCGACTAGGCTCAGGCAACAACGGTTCGTCAGGCTTCTCATCCAAATGGTGAATCACCTCTCCGATCGAGATCCAGAGGCTGCTTTCAAGATCATCCCCGCGATTTCAGGTATGATCATGAGACTCTCAACTCTTGCTCTGCTGACGCGTGTTCACAGCGTGTCCTTCCAATCCTATTTCACCGCAGAAGCTTCGTAACCACAGCTACGCCGCGATAGATAAATTGGCCCAGCTCGTCGCGGAAGCCCTCCTTGCTCAAGAAACGGTGGAGGAACATTGACGCGAGATACACATTCGACCCTGCTCGATACCTCAGCTGCGCCGATGTACCGTTAGTGTATTGACTGCCGTTACACGGAGTGACAACGCTAACGCACACAAAGGTACAAAATTGCGCGCCAGAGACTCGGATTACGCGCAAATTGGATCGATCGAGACGACGATGCACTAGTGCTAGGCATTACTAATATGCAAGCGAGCGTCAGCGGCGCTGAGGACTCGTCAGAGCCAGCAGCGACTGCTACACTTCGAAACACCGTCTCAGCATTCCCGCAATCCGCCATGGCGCCTCCTGGGACGGTATGTATGAGAGACATAGAAATGCCGGAGAGATCGCAGACTCTGAACTGGGCAAGCTGGACTTTCGACCATGACCAGAGCCTGTCTTGGAGCATGGCAGAACTACAACCAGACAGCATCAACGATATGTTACCACCAACATGATGCCACCTTCACCATCACCTCGTCGACTCTCGCAGTCGCCCTTCCAGATAATCGCGTCGCCTACCTCCAGATCTATCGCCTCTTCCTTGCGAGCCATGTATGGAGTACCGGGTACGTCTGGTGGTTCGAAGAAATGGTGCCAGCCGTTCGCTTTCTCTAGTCGAGTAAGAGCAATGACAAAGTACACCTCGTTGGGCACCCCTGAGATTGCGGCGCTGGTGGATGGAGGCTTGCGGAGTTTGGCGATGTTGACAGATATCGGGCGCGCATCGAGCTTCAGCTCAGCTACTCGACCGCCGTGTTCCTGTAGCGCTTTACGTCAGCCGCTGTCTAGCGCACGGAAACAAAGTGTTACGACCTGGTGGGTGCGTCGAGCTATCTCGTCGCATGTTGTTGTTGGGTCAAATTCGATGTGTGAATCTGTTTGCGCGATCTGATCGGTTCCCGACAGCTCAGCGACAGCTGCATCGCAGCGCGCTGAAGGACAAAGGCCCCGTATAACGATGTAGCCTTTGCTTGACATTTGAGCGTGCTGGAGAATGTGATGTCTGACCAGCAGCGGCTGATGTCTTGTGCCAAGAACCGAATGGCCGGTCCGAGGTTTTTGCGGCCGGCTGCAGCGAAACTACAACTGCACCTCACGTGCTCCTTGAATGCTCGTTCCATCAAACTGAGGATGTATGGCGGCTGCTATCTCGAACACCCAAACGGAGCAAGGAAGCTCTGCCAATTCGATGCACATCCCCATCCATTGCTCTCGTCCTCATCCCCCGGATCCTCATCTCCTTCGTCTTCTGAGTCTTCAAACCACGACTCGGCCTCGATTTCGACCGGAGTAAACTCTCCCAACATGCTGCAGAGTCCCTTAAAGGCTCTACTAGTTATGTTGAAGGGTTGGTCGCTCAAGAAGTGGTGCACGGATATGCCGTGCTTTGTCTGGCGGAATTCAAAGTCTTTGTCCTGGACGATTTCGACGGGCACATTTGCCGTCTCCAACCATTCAATCCTTTCATTGTGGCCGATTCCAAACTTCTGTCTCAGGAGGCTCTGACCAATGCGACCTCGTATAAGGTAGTCAAGAGACATGAAGCGTCCAGGCGCCAGGAGAACATCGAAATGCGCGAGGGAGTGGGATGTGCGGCCAATCCGGACTACACCGAGAACCTCTAAGGCTCTTGGGTGGTCTTGAAGCTAATGTATTTCAGTCAGTAGTGCTATATCTGAACGTGGGCGAGACCGATCAAACCGTATGGTCATCCTTCTGATAGTCATATTCGACACGCTCCAGTGCCATAACTCGCTGCCAGGTGCTCATTCCGTGCCTGGCATCTGTCGAGACTGCATCGCTTGAAAGTTCTAAGACCGCTTCAAGGTTGCTTTGTGCAACGGCGGACTTCTTGCTGCCTGCGAGTTCACGCCTGGCTTTCTCCGCTTCATCCTATCTCCAGGTGTGAGCAGTATACTGGGATTAATGCCAAGCGTAACGTACCGGTGTGATTCCCGGGACCACCGAGTTTGATTGCAAGGACTGTGGTAGCACGTCCTGCTGAGCCATTGCACCTGTAGGTGAGTCGACCCGGGAGAGACGGGGGAAGAATCTTATTGTATCCGCTCACGGAAGTTGAAAGTGCATGGGCCTCGCGCCGCGCACGGGCATAGCATCTTGATGTGCGCTGGATGAGACACAAACGCGCTGATGTATGGCGCATTGCGGCTGGGGTCCCGAAGCTCAACCAATACGGATGAAAATTTCTGACATGTGCAGACTGCACTGATGACCGTTGCACAACCTTGTCTTCCTCCCGGACGGATTCTTTCGCGCGATGTCGAACGAAGAGGTTGTACCATTGTGGCCACACTCGGAAGAGGTCCGTACGCATGTCACCAGCATGACAGCACGTTGCTTCCTGCGGTAAGTTTGCTGTTGAAAGGTCGACGGCATGTACGGCACGGACCATTGATCACTTTGCCACGGATGGTCGTTCAGCTGATGGTATTGACACGTAGTCTACGGTACAACGTCAATCTACCTTCATCGATGGACTCCGCATGCAGAACCTGCCCGTGGCCGCTGTACATACTATCCTTCTTCCTGCCAGATCTCCATGCCGTGGGACATTCACCCTTCCGTAGTTGTTGTGCCAAGTCAATCGACCCCAGAAGTTTCGCAACAGTCGCTGATTGGCTACTATGCTCCCGTGGTCAGCAGCGCGACCACCTTGGACCCGCTGGTAAGCCGCTCTGATCTGGAGATAGTGTGCCTGACCGACAGTGATATTGGGAGCAGCAGACGCGACCGGTATGACCCAACAATCCGGCGTAGTATTTACTAACTCAGCCCGGGTGTTGCACTCCCAGCTTAGCTGCAAGAGGGTGATGCCATCATAGCAGAATAGTTTTCGGGCGTTGTACCACCAAGCATAGCTATAGCATAGTCAGCAAACACCCAACAAAGTTTCCCACAGGCTGTAGCACTTACGCAAGGAGCTCATCTGCAAGCCTCTTAGTACGAGCCGACAGTCCCTCCTCCTGCCGCCATTCCGCTGCTCTGATGACTCCGGGTTTCTTGTATTCACCTATCACCAGCGCCTCCCCGGTCGTATGGTGAGTCACCATAAAATCCACGGTCATGTTAGCCCCTGCCGGGAAAGGTGCTGGTGGCCCCACAGCGTGGCGAAACCGCAGGGAGGGGAAGACGGACCACCCCAAGCGGACAGGATAGTCGATGTACTTCTGGAAGTGGGCCATAACCTCGGCTTCAGTGCGGACCACTTCGTTCGCCATTGGAAGCAGAACAAAGGCACCCAAACGCGTGTTGTCGACTGGATCGAATGGGCCGGACTTGTGCTCGAGTAGGTAACTAGCAGCAGCGTTGTCTTCGACGTCCCAATCCCGTAATTCGAATTGCGCGGCAAACGCCTTCGTCGACGTTGCGGCGCTCACATCATACCCTGTAGTGGTCGCGTTGTTGATCGGGCGGCCCAGCGTAATGGCAATCGTCGTTGCCATCGAGGGAAAAAGCGCAGATGAGAATGTGGGAAGATGCAGCCTTCGATAGTGCTAGTTAGGAAAGCGCCCGAAGACTGGACGGCTGCGGTCAAGATAATAGCAGTCGAGAAAGTGAGAGCGCGCTATAGTTGGCCAGAATGCCCAAGTCTATGTAGGCTCCCCGCTAACATACACCGCAAATCAGCCTGATTCTGGACGTTCACTCTGCACACCTATCATGTTGTAACGGGGAAAGCCCCCGAGGCAGTGGACAGATGAGTCCAGCTACCTTCTGAGGGGCGTGCAGCCCACCACCCAAAGATTTGTCAACGTCATCGTCCGCAGGTAGCAGCCAGTAGAGCTCGCATAGACGTGTCTATGTCCTCGGCCACAGTCCCGACAGTACCGATCTTCGGCTATCCAGTATTACAGTGAAGTACTGCAAGGTCAGGTTCCAGGGCTTCCAGCGTAGATCCAATCAAGGTGATAATGATGAAAGGTGTGCGGCCCTGCTGGAAGCTCTCCGATGCAGCTACTAGGCGAGACGGCAGGTGCATAGCGTTCGCATTTCGTGGCAGGATGCATTGACTGCGCTATTGGCCGTAAGTCAATGGTGGCAGCGCCCACTGGATCTCTGCGCTCGCGAAGATGGGGAGATACGGCACGTCCCCACATGCGATCCTCTGTCGACCGCGAAATCAAGTGTTGGTGGAGTACTACGCACGTAGCCACTAGGGCATCAGCCAATCTGTACCAGTAGTGCGTTGTTTGCTGCTTCCCTCCACATGAGCCGGCTCATGCGATCGCGAGCAGCGGTTTGCGAGGAAGGATGCGAGAACGGAAATCACTGCCGCGTGCAGCTGCAGCTGTTGTGGCTGGTGTGGTTGGACCTGGACCGGCGTCTGCACTCGGTACTCTCATGTCAATCATGGGCTGCACCTCGATGTCACAACCAAAAGGCGCACGCCTAGTGACTGATCATTTGAGGCGTAATATAAAGGCTAGGACCGAGGTAGGCCCGGAGTAACGTGACACTCAACTTAGAGCGCGGACCGTCCCGCACAAAGGACCGCACATTGCCAGTTTGCTCGGCTCCCACTACGTCCTACCGTCAGTCATCGATAGCATGGCTGCTACAAGCATGATAGTGCAAACACTGCGCCAGGCCGTCACAGGGTCAACGCATACAATCGGGCAGTCCAACGTCTCCGAAGTCGTTCTCTTCAAGCACCAACCACCTGAACCATCTACAGGCGTGTACTCCCTTGATATGACTGCTGATGATAAATGCTGACTTTCTTCAGTCGGCAACTGTACGCGGACAAAGGAACTCCCAGCTGAGACTGTGATAAAGATCTACTACGACTACGAGTACATTGACAACGAGAAGCGTGCATTCCAGAGCTTAGCTTGCGCGCAAGGGCGATACATCCCAATCTTGTATGGCGAGGTAAAAGTTGCTGGGCGACGGGCGCTTGCTATGGAGTATGTGCACGGAGAGACTCTTGAAAAGCGGATGTTAAGCTTAGGCGAAAGTGGTCAGGACTGGCTATACTCTCTTGACAAAGAGATTCGGGAACTCTTCAAGATGCCTTCGCAGTATGGTCATGTCTTGCATGTTGATGGTGAAACGCGAAACATTATGGTGGAAGAGCGAGGACATGGGCTGCTACAGCTGCGGCTAATCGATTTCTCACACTCTGGCGTCTGTAACCAGCAGCGAACCTGTTGTTGTGAGAAGTGGCTTAGGCTTCGAATCATCTGTGGCTGCTGTCAGCAGTGCAAGTGTGTTAAAAGATGCAAATGCGCAAAGAAGTGCTTATGCAGAGAGATATGCTCTTGCATGCAGTGCGATTGCCAGAGGACGAACGCAGCAGACGTAGAGGCTATAATTCGGGAGATTCACGACACGAGAATAGCAACTCATTCCAATGGACATGAGTATAGTGCCGCCTCCATGCCCGAGGTGCCTTCGCTGCCACTGGGGCATAGTCCGATGGACTACCGACCGTCTTTCAGTCCTGCCACGCTCGGGACCAGGACTGAACTACCTCACGCCCCAGAACAAGGTGCTTACCTGGTCATTATCAAACCGTATCTGACTAGCGACGCACAAGACCTTCGGATCAAAGACAAAACGGCGTAAGATTATGCCTTCGCTGGCGTGAGAACGTCCCCTAGCAGCGGAGCGCTGCTTAAAAGTTAACGTCTAAGCTCCGTTTACAGGGCGGATTGCCAGTCGCAGATGGATATGGGATGAGTATAGCGAGCGAGGAGGGCTGGATGGGACGTCATTACTAGCTACGGGTGCCTAAGTGGTGCTCTAGCTTGATGGACATCCCCACGAGTAGAACGAAGCGGTACATCTACACGCCATCGAAGGGATATGCATGTATAGACGCAGGAAGTCGGAACCCTTTCGGATGCCGCATAATCCTTTGGGGCTATTCATGAAATCTGAGAACACATGAAGCTGCCGCGATACGCAAGACTATATTACGCTTTCCACCGCTGCTCTCTTCCTCTTCAGTGGTCGACGGGGCAAGGGTTTCTCTGGAGCGAAGTGATCGATTTTCCCAAAGTGTGCTTGCAATCCTTGCGCGGAGACGATCTCTGCGGCAGATCGGGGCAGACCGCTGATGGTGCATGGCTCTGAGGTGATCCCGCTTAACGTAATAGCCACAGTGTCGTCCAGACTTTCCAACCGAAAGGTTATAGGACACTTGTAAGGCGGCGCGCTCTTGGTTCTTTTGGGGACACACACGACAGGGACTCCTCGGATGAGGAAGAAGGAGGATGTGTCCGCGAGTTCATCAAGTAAAGCCCTGCGCCCTTCGATAGGTAGCCGCGTCCGAACCATTATGATACCTTTGCAGAGAAAAGCACGTCCGTCCCATAAAGGAACCTCTTCAAATTCGAAGTAGAACATAGAAGCCAGCATCGAGTTGACGATCAATACTCTCTCTGGGTGAGCACGCAGTTGACTCTCAGTCATGCTTTCTAGGTCCTTCATTGCAGCAACATCGTCAATCGCTGGCTCTTGATCCTCGAACGTGACGTTCAGCCGGTGGTACCGGTGCCTCGCTCGTTCTGGCACGCTGTTGATAACGTCGCGCCACATCTTCTCGCCGTCCATGGATTTCATGAACGTCCGGAACACTCTTGCGATGAATCGGTCTTTGACAGGGGACTGAGCCCCCATTGTCCAGGAGTCGTTTCGTACTCCGGTCCCAATTGACAGAGCCAAGTCTGGAAGTGGCTTGTCTGGCCAGATATGCTTCAGTTCCCAGAGCGCAACACTAAGTGGGTTGTTATACTGCAAGCCTCCGTCCTGGAAAGTACCTAGATGCTTTAAGTTCTTGGCTTTGAAATACCTGTTCTGCCTGTCAACCTTCGAAGTTTGCTAATCCAGCAGTTGCAATTTACCATGGTGCGGCAGATGTACAGGAAGCTCTGTTATAATTAGCGTAACCTGATTAGCAACTCGAGACCAATGGATCAACTTACGCTTCGCTGATCGTCACGTCATCCTTGGACTTGGTGGCTCTAATGAGGTTATAACCTTTACTCGTCAGCTGTAAACTCAAATATAGCCTGAGATATCAGCATGCTTGCCAAGATCTCGCGGGCGTGGGCCGCCATTGTAGTTTGCAAACAGACATGGCCGGACTTCCCGCGCAGTAACTGTAGTTACTGCGACTTTGGTGTCGTTGTTCAGGGGATTGAACATCCCACAGCTATTGCCAGCAACGTCTCGGAATGCATCTTCGATAGCCTTGGAACTATACTTGTGGTCGCGCATATAAGAGACGGCCAATTGGTGTAGACGGCCTAGTAAAAGCCTGCTAATTCTTTTACAGTCGAACGTCTGCTTTGCGAGGTATACGAAGCGTTCTAAGCAGGTTACTGCTGACCACTGCATTATGAACATACCTATAGCAACTAGGCCGCCTATCGACTGTTAGCTGAGGCACATACGTGTTGAGTTGTAGGATCTACCGGCTGATGTTCCACAGACGAAGTCAAAGTGGTCCTGCAATGGTACCTTGAAGCGAGAGAGCGATGTCTCAAGGTCCCTTAGAAAGACTAGCGGAACAATGCCTTTGATGCCACCACCATCAAGGCTAAGGAGCCTGACACCAGCAGTTGGCGGCAACAGTTGGAAAGGCCGCGGGTTGAGTGCAGAACCGCATAGCAGACAGGTCTCTAGAAAGAAAGCATGTCGACTCTCTGAGCATCGGAGGCCGAAGATGCGCACACATGTATCGCACAGAGCATGCCCGCACGCCAGAACCTTCTCAGGAGGCCTACAAAGGCAAGAGAAGCATGTTTTATGACTCCGGAGGTCTACAAGGTAGTCCTTCAGACTAATAAGTCGTTCCCGGTGCAGATCAGCTGCACTTGTATATGCTCTCTTCGAAAGATCGCTGTAGTCTGCAATGAGGCTACGGCTCAGTGCCTGCATAAAGGCATCGCGGGTTTTCGTTTGTGCGACGAATTTCGAAAGACTCGTTTTGATAACGTTCTCGTACAAGCGAGCAAATATCCATTCTACTGGGAACACTGTTGATCTGTTAGCAAGTGTTGCGCTTGATTGTAGCCTGATACTCACTATGGGTCAATGGCGGATAACTCGCTAGTATAATGGCGCTAGACATCAATGGTGCAGCCAAATGCCATAGCCATATCTCAGAGGGCAGTAAGGAAAACAGCTCTTCGGCATGACTGCAATAATTGCTTGTTGTAAACCCATCTGGACGAGAAATTGATACTAGGGAGGTTGGACCCAGGGAGTCAGAGCAGAAACAATCGAGAAGCTTACTAGCAATAGTAAACGCGTGGTGAGTATTAAACAGTACCCGGTCCGTAGTGCGTAATGTCTGAACTTCTTCGATCATAACCAGTAACCTCTGGCGTACTATAGAAGCACGATCGCGGATAGGCGTCTGGCGGCGGATACCTACGACACGCACTTGCCGGTAATGCGTTCTTAGCTGGGCTACTAGGTCCTCTTGCTCTTGAAAGCCATGCTGTATCCGCATGATCTCGCCAATCGTAGTAAGGATATTTGCTTCAGCGATTTCGGCGTCAAAGCGCTTCGCTGCAGTATCGACCACAACTAGCACGCAAGGTAACGAGCTCCTTGGGAGGTCGGATGCAGGTTCGAGCACAGCCTGCTGAGCTAGCAACGCAGCAACAGCTTTGATGCCACCTAGATCAGCAGCGAAGTAGCACACTGTATGGCAAATGGTAGCTATAGCGCGGCCACAAAGAAGGTTGCAAAGCTTGCGGCGCACTAGTAGCCCTGAAGTGCCTCCATAGCTCTTGAACTGCCTCTCAACGCTCGGGCCAGGTCCAGACGGTGGCATATATTGCGAAGAGTCGTAAGTTTGTAACTCATAGTCGATGTGTACGATAGGCGTGGCATGTTTGACTGTAGCAGCGTCAGACCAAAGGTATACTTGGCCATGCTGATCAGCTAGCATCTTTCGATCCGGTAGGCGTAGCCAAGTGCGTAACACCTCTGACTTCAATCTCCGCCCAACGAGTGTAGTGAAGACTGGCTGAGCAGACTCTGATAATTGTAGCAGAGCTCGACCCTGCTCGTATTCAGTAAGTCTACTCTGGCACCGGCCGTGAGTAACCGCCAACCAGGGCGATGTCATTATAAGACAGGCTGGGGTCTGTAGAAAGGGCTGGACACGGTTGGTTCATTTATACCTCTCGTTCGCGTCCAGGCAAAGGTTAGATAAGATGTTTTCCAGTTCCCGTTACTCGCGAGGCGGGTTTCCAGATTACGATAACGGGCTAATATCTGCGTTTTGTGGTTTCGTGGTTGTGTAGTAAGACTGTTCTCATATGCGCTGGGGGTGCGCTCATGTTGAGCTTGCCACAGATGCTTGATTATGGCTGCTCAAGCTGATCGTACATGTGATCTTGCTTTCCGGGGGCTAACGCGGGGCACAAGGGCGCGGTACAAACAAGGGCGCGGTACACAATTTCGAAGTCAACAGCACATTCCATTTATTTTCTCAACAACCACTTGCTCAAATGACTTGAGATTGAGACATATTATACATTGGTATCTACTCTCAAACCCTGCAAGTTCTGCAGGTGTGGCCTTGTTGGCCACACTTGCTACATGTTGGTGCTCTCTTCTTTGGCCTTGGCATCTCCTCCCTCACTTCAGCTTCAACATGGTCTTGATCAACCATAGCTTGTACCTCATGTACTGACAAGGCATGGTCTGACTGGAGGGCCTTCCTCTTCCTCTTTCTGCGTATGTGCATAGCATCATTAGCCTGTTGTAGAGCAGCAACCTGTGACTGCACTAGAGCTGCTGAGGTGGCCATAATCTGGGCACCTTTTACAAGCTGGTTAAGAGCTTCATAGATTGGAGTTGGTGAGCTACTCTTATGTCTTTCAAGCC
>NAJQ01000667.1:0-16358 GCA_005059865.1 Friedmanniomyces simplex
AACTCATACGGAAGGATGTTGTTCACACAAGCAAGCTTCGTGCTTGCACTCGCGACGTCTGCCGTCGCCGCTGCTCCGATAGAGAAACGATGGGGCGGTTGGGGTAGCTGGGCCAACCACGGAGGACGACCGTGGTGGACGCCATCGGCTTCGGCGTCGTACCTCGAATTCGGCAAGAGGTTCCCCGGCGCCGACTCCAACGCACCGACCTGCGATCTTTCACAGGCCGTGATGCCTGCTGGTGCGTACTCAGTCTGCATCGATAACAATCCAAGAACTCGTTCACTAACGATCCAATAGCACCCACCCCCCTCCCGGCCCCGGCATCCGGCCTCACCCTCTCCCACGTAGCCATCGGCCGCGGCACCCAGAACTACACCTGCGACCTCACCAACGCCACCGCCGTCCCCACCGCCACCGGCGCCAAAGCGACCCTCTTCAACGTCAGCTGCATCGCAGCCGACACCCCGGACCTCCTCGCCAAACTCCCCTCCATCGCCCTCGATCTCCCCATCCCCTCGTCCGACGACGAGACCAGCCCGGCCTACCAGGATATGTCCGGGCACCACTACTTCCTCGACGCCACGACGCCCTTCTTCAACATGGACACCACGTTGCACCAGTACGGGACCGGGCAGTTCAAGAAGTCCAATGGCTCGAATGCCCCTTCTGACGCTCTGCTCGGGACCAACAACCAAGGGTTCGGGTCGGTGCAATGGCTCAAGTTGGATGCGAAGGACAGTGCGGGCCAGGTGCTGCAGGAAGTCTACCGGCTGAATACCGCGGGCGGGCAGCCGCCGAAGACGTGCCAGGGCATGCCGGCGGCGTTTGAGGTGCAGTATAGCTCCGAGTACTGGATCTGGGCGCAATGAGTTTCTTGTCGTGGTCGAGTGGGATGCGAATTCCTTTCCTTTGCAGCACTTCAGCGGCATTCACTGGGCGGCGTTCGAAGGGCGTTTGGCTTGCCGCTGTTTCACTGTTACAAATATATCCTGCGACCACACGTGGTCAGCTTGCCTGGGGCGGAAGGCGAATGTTCGGCAACAGCAGAGAAAATGAACCCTAATAACCTCGTCATGTTCCTTTCCCATCACCAAACTGATGTGATACCCAAGGTGATGATACTGTGCAGGCCAGGCCAGGTCCACGCTCGCCTAAGGTACATCCAGGCCCTGTGACGCCCGCCGTAACCCGTATTACTTTACATCAGACCAACACCCATGCTTTTCTCCCTGACACCAGACTGCTGTAAGCGCCAACGAGCCGACATATCCGTCGAGCTCACGTTCCGAGGATGCCGGATGCCCTGGTCGCAGATAGCCAAATTTACGCCCCAAACCAAACCCAGCTACTCCGTACAATGCATGCAATCGTTCTGTCATGGTCCCGACTGTACATGGTCCTCGACTAATCCAACTCCACCTGGATCGCACCCTCAACGCACTGACCCTGGATTGTGCCGCGTGATACTCCTTACGCCTCGTCACTGCCGACCAGGGCCATACGTCCTAGCGGTGCTCCGTGAACAAATGAGCCACCGAAAGCTGTCTGTACACTCAAGGCCCTCGCGATCATCGACCAAGATTCATATGCCTCAGCGCCTCCTGCGGCCACTCCTCGCTCACATCCCGGGTATGATTCGCCACCCTGAGACCGCCGCCGCCGCCGCCGCCTCCACCAGCACCTCCTTCGTGCAGACCCAACCCCGGAGACACAGGCCGGTAATCCAGATACGGAGCCGCCGACGAGCTCGCTTGCTGTCCTGGCGAGGCCTCCTCGTCGTGGAGATGAAACTGCTCAAACGCATCACCGCCGGGCGTATACGTAGCCTGCATGTTATACTCCCCCTGCCCACCACTCTGCTGCTGTTGCTGCTGCTGCTGCTGCTGATGATGATGCTGATGCCTCGCCAACGCCTCCGGCGAATCGCTAAAGTGCATCGGTTCCACAGGCGAGTACTCAAGCGTAGTGTTCAGCTGCAAGGGCCTCGGCGTCTCATTCGTGGGCGTGGCATCGCTTCGCGCATCCCGATCATCGGTATACGACGTCGCCTGTGAGTCCTGACGCGCATGCCCGCCGTACTCCTGAGAAGTCTGCAGCGAGAGGGGCTCGCCTTCCTCCATCAGCGTCATGTGCGTGACACTCTCCACGTGCCGCAGCGAGCTGGCTCCCGTGCCCGTGCCTCTTCGCAAGCTGCCCACGCCGGCTCGGCCGCTCTGCGCGCTGCCTCGTCGGCCCATCGCATCGTCTGGCATGGCGGTGCCCACGCTGCCTTCCGCGTCTGGGTCCCGGATGCTGAATTGGGCTATCGTGCGCATCTTGCGACTGACCCAGCTCGCGAGGATCTTGCCGCGTTGCTTCTCGCCCAGGCGTGAGCGAGGGAAGTCGCCGAGGGCGACGAAGGCTACGATATCCAGGACGAGCTGGTGCTCGTTCAGCACGGCGTTCACGATGACGGGTACCAGTGACGCCAGGTACGCTCGTGTTCGCACTTCGGCGATGAGGACGAGCAATGATCCGGCTTGGAAGATGGCGCAGCCACCTCGCACGATAGCCCGGTGACACCGCTCCACACTGTTCTCAACGTCCATGGGAAAATGCTGTAGTCCGTTCACCTCGAACGTCTCGCCAATGCCGCCCAGTACGAACAGGACCTGCATGTCGACCAGGTTCCCACCCGGACCGATCGGTCTGCTGACATTATGCAAGAAACCCAGATCTCCCGTCCGCACATACCGCACACCCGGATCACCATCAATGGTGCGACCATTGAAGCGTTCCACATCGAAAGCGTCCTTGGAGCCGTAGAAAGAGTGCGCGTTCGCCTCAGACTGCACCCAGATCTCGCCGTACTCACCCACCAAACACAGACGATTGGTCTCCGGGTTCACAATACTGTTTTGCGTGCTCACAGGCACCATCCCTGAGTCCTGCACCATCAGCGCAAAAGGCTCCGTGTCTGGGTCCACAGGGACAACGAGTCCCCGCCGTAACGAGTGCGAATCAAGATATAACTCAATGGGCTCGATGCACATGTAGCTCCGACTGGCCACCATCGGGTTGAGGACGTGGCTGTAGATGGTATTGATCGCCGTGCGGTCGAGACCGGCCTGCGCGAAAGCCACTTTGACCCTCTGGTACACATCCGCGCGCGGCCGTTGCTCCGTGGAGATCATCAGGTTCTTAAGCTCATGCATCGGGGTGGTCTTGCCTGCATTATGCGCGATAGCGTGATCGAGCATCTGCGCGGTGGCATAGGTGTCCTTGATCTTGTACCGCGAGAGCGTCTGGAACAGGATGTTCGGGTTGCCCGCGAAGTCGACGGGACTCACGATGTACGTGGGCGCGGCGAGGAAGATGCCCATCATGCAAGTGTGGAGGAAACCGAGACCCATGGTGCTTCTGACGCAGCCGAGTACGGGCCTGGTCGAGACCATCTGGCACGTCTCCTTCTGCACCTTGCACAACGCCATGAGCGTGCTGTGGCCCAGCTGGACCGCGATCCGTCTCTGGTCCGGCGTCCAGTACGTCCAGATGATGACGGGATAGCCGCTTTGGATCCACGCCGGCCGGATCGTGAGACCAAGCTCCCTGCACCCATGACTCTGCTTCGGGGGTTTCGTCGTATTGAACGTCGGCGGGATGTGGATCTTCAAAATCAGCGCGCTCTGCTTGACGTGCTGGCTGACCGTCTTCTGCTTCAAGAGCGTGTCCACGTCGGCATTCACCAAGATGGCCTTGATGCGGAAATCCGCCATCATATGCAGCAGCGCTGGCGCATCCTCGCTCAGCCTGTTGGCATCGAGGGGGGCCATGGGCACCGCAATCGCCCCGAGACAGATGCAAGCATGCACGGCGTACACGAACTCCTCCGAGTGCGTGTACATCAACAGCAGGTGATCGCCAGGCTGTACCTTGACCTTATTCTTGAGGTACATCGCAACGCCCGCGACCTTCGCGTCGAACTTCTTCCAGTTGGACCCCTTCCCTTCCCGCCCTCGGCCGTCGATCGTGCAATAGCTGAGCTCCTCCGCTTGCCGCGAGACCCGCCATTGCATCAGATCGTGGATATTGCTGAATTGATTCAGCGGGGTGCTGGTCCGGTCATCAATAACAACTTCCCGGTGGTCGACGCCGGAGTACTGCTTATCGGAATGCAGCGCCAGCATATCCTGCCGGACCTGACTCGCCAGCGGCGACCAGATGCCCCCCGCCGGATCATCGCCCAGCGGCAAGTTCTGCACTGCGCGCTCCACGCCGAACTTGACGTGCACGCAGGGGAGATTGCCGTTGTCGAACTCTTTGCGGCACAGCATATTACCAATATCCCGCCTCCCGTTCTTAACGACCCGCGGCAGCGTATTAGGCGCCGTCATCATCACGCAGTAGACCCGCAGATGATGCTCCTGGTACAGCACCTCCATCACCCGCTCACTGAGACTATCCAGGAAAGGGATATCGAGCTGTCTCGGCGGGCCGCCCGTGGTCGTCGGCGCCGTACTCGCGGCTTGCGTCTCGATCAGTATGATAGGCAAGTACTCCCCGTTAACGTGCGCGTCGAAGGCGGAGCAATCGTAGATCTTGGGCACCGTCTTCATCACGCTCGTGACCAGGTGCTGCACGAAGAAGTACCGATGCTCGATCTCGTGTGCGCCGTGCTCGACCCACTCGACGCGCTGTCGTATCCGGTCCTCGTACAAGCCCAGGATGAAGATTTTGCCTTCGATGATGCAGCCGAGTAGACCCGTACGCAGGAACTCGGGCTCGATCATGGCGGGTGTGGGACTGCCCTCGACGAAGCGGTAAGGACGCGCGTGGAAGATGGTCTCGGTGTGCTTGGGCAGGGCCCAGAAACCTCCCGAAAGGGACGGCGAGTCGACCCAGATCTCGCCGACGCTGAAGGGCGCACAGAGCAGATTCGTCTCCGGGTCCACGAGTGCCAGTGTCGCATCCGGGATCGGGTAGCCGAAAGCACCCGCTCTGACCGTACCGGGTTCATTGGCTCTCTTGCGTGCCTCCTCGCCCATCGCCAATACGACAACCTCGTTCGTCTTCAAGCTCTCCTTATCCAGCAAGACCTCGCTCAGCTCCGTCCGGTTCCTCGACCGCACAATCTTCTTCTTCTCACTATTTCCACTATCAAGCAATCCTTTATACCCATTCCCCTGCACGGCCGTAGGACTGCTGAGCTCCTCGTCCGGACTATCCTCGCCATCCTGTATCGACAAGGGACACCCCATCCGCTCCTCCCCACCCAGCCAATCCCGCACGGAAATAATCATGCCGCCGTGCTCAGGCAGACACAGCATCGGCGCCACCAGGTCCCTCGCCCGCGTATTCCGCATAGGCCTCAGCCACCGATCCGCCAAGATCTCATGGAACTCGCTATCCACCGTCAAGCAATCGATCAAACACAGCTTCACGCACGCGAAATTCGGCTCCATCTTCTTCGTGAAATTCCGCGTCGCCATGGGGTCTTGCTGATAATTGTACGCCGCGCGCTTCAGGCCCGGGTAGTCCGCCACCATGATCGAAGCCCGGTACTTCGTGATCAAGTTCGCGTACATACCAGGTGTATCCACTGTCCGGCTCTCCAGCCAGACCGTCGTATGGCCTCCGTAAACACCCAACAACACGCCCAAAATCAACCCAGCGCCTTCCCGCGGATCAAGGTACGACAGAATGATCTCGCCCCTCCCATGCCGCGGCGCCACAAACGCCCCGTCCGCCGTCCGCAGCGTAGAAGAGAACGTATCGGTATCCTCGCCCTTCGGCACCGTAGCAACCACCGCGCTCAAACAAGCCATCTGATGCATAATCGTCCGATGCGAAAGCACCACCCCACGCAGATCCCCCGTCGGCGCGCGCGAGAACTCAATATACGCCAGATCCGGCACCTGCAGCGGCGTCGCCTCGTCCTTCTTCTTGGGGTGGTACGAGCCGAACTCGTTCGTCTTCCACCACTCCACGCCCGGCGGCCACTTGAGCTTCTGCGCCGAGATGTCGCGGTGGAAGATCTTGAGGTTGTTGTCCGTCGTCAGCGCCAGGTGCGCCTGCGTGGTCGTGAGGAGCAGGCTGAGTTTCTGGTAGTCGTCCACGTTGTTGATCGGCACGGCGACCACGCCCGCGATGAAGCAGCCCAGCAGCGCGATGGCGAAATCGATGATCTCCGTATCGCGGTACACCAGCGCCACGCGGTCGCCCCGGTATAGATTCGACTTATCCCGTATCACCTGCGCCACCTTCTCCGCGCGAGACGTCAACTTGTCCCACGTGATGGAGCTGACCTCCCTCCCCTTCGGATCCAGAATCCAATACGCCGGCTGCCGCGCCTGCATCTTCCCCCGATGCCGCAGCACCGCGCCGATATTGTCGAACTTGGACATGGGCGTGTTACCATTATGCGGGTCGTACACCGCGAACGGCAGATCCCGCGGCTCGAGCGGGAGCTGATGCATCGGCGCCGAAGGCAGATGGCTGAGCGGCGGCGGGGCGGCAGCGGTAGGGGAGAAAGCCTCGCCGATGGAGTACCGCTGCGGTCCGCCATAGCTCTCCCGCGGCCGGTCGTCCATCATCTGCTGGCCCGTGAAATCAGAGAAGTAGCCCGCCGAGTCGCCCAGCATGGTGCTCATGCGGCTATTGCCCCCCCCCGGCGAGCTCCAGCCCTGCTGCTGCTGCTGCTCGGCCAGCTGCAGCGGCTTGCCGTCCGGAGGATTGAAAGCGTAGTCCGAGTCGACCATAGTGTTGTTCTGCGAGCTATACTGACTCCCCCGACTATCCGGCCTCGCCTCCTCCCCCGCCGACGGCGACAGCGAAGGCCCCAGGTTGAAATTATACGAGTTCTGCCGCTCCCGGTGCATCCCCAGCTGCTGCTCTTGGAAGCGCTGCACCCCACTCGGCGCCGCCCCTCCCGTATCGTTGTACCCCGGCGTAGGCGTCTGCACGTGAAACCCCGTCGCAGCGGCCCCATTCCCCGCCGCCGTATGCTGCTCGTCCATCTGCCCGTCGTCACCACCACCGCCATCCTCAGCGTAAAAACTCGCATAAGGCCCAGCCGTGATCTCGCTCAAGCCATAAGACATCCGGTTCCCAATGGGCAGGGGCCGCTGCTGCTGCTGCTGCGCCGCTTCTTCCCCAGCATCATCGGCGTTGCGCACCCGCAACCCAGTGTTCAATTGCTCCAGCTGCAGCGGGCTGAGGTACTGGCTCATGATCATCGTCCGCCGCTTCTCATACCCTTTGCGCGTGATATCGCCGTCCTCCAGCTCGTGCTCGAGCTGCTCCAGGCGGGCGTGCAGCCCCGGGTCATTGTCCGCCATTTTCTCGCCGCCGCTTCGCTGGGGGGGAGCATGCGACGGCTCGCTCGCTCGCTCGCTATGCAATGATATGCGATGGGGTTGGTTCGAGTCTCATGAGCCGATGCGGTTGTCGTCGTCGTCGTCGCGGCGACGCATCTGCCGGGAAGTGATTCCGAATTTTTTTCGTGTACGCAGTCATGGCTAACGACGACCGCAATCATATGCACAATGTGCGGCGGCAAGGCGGTGACATGTCCCCTGTGCCTGACAGCACGAGATCCGTTGGTGCCATTCAAAAGCATTGACCCCGGCAACATCGAGATGGAACGTCCGGCTCGGACCCTTCGCTTCTGATGAAACAAGACCTCTCGCTGGGGCCGAGTGAGGAGCAAAACTTAATATAATAAGTGCCATGTCGACACGGCAGTGGATGACACACCAACCATCTTCTCGTGAATGGTGAGTAAGTTGACGACCAAACGATTCAACGGCCAGAGCTCCATATACAGTAAACCCGCCGGGCGCTATGCAAAAACGCTCCTAAGGTATCCACGAAACAGAATAACCACCACCATCCACCCATGCAGCCCCTTCAATACGTAAATGCCTCCTCCACAAAATCCACACACCCCTCCCCCACCACCTCCCTCACCGCCGCCCTCACGCTATCCGCGAAAGCCCCGGGCCCGCAAACCGTGACCCCCATGGCCCCGATCCGCTCCCCCATCTCCCTCTGCACAAT
Source organism: Friedmanniomyces simplex (assembly GCA_005059865.1). Lineage (NCBI taxonomy): Eukaryota > Fungi > Ascomycota > Dothideomycetes > Mycosphaerellales > Teratosphaeriaceae > Friedmanniomyces > Friedmanniomyces simplex. Next base: position 8,041 of record NAJQ01000667.1, read on the forward strand.
CGTGCGCGGATTGCACCTACCGGGGAACATCTGCACGGACCCCGTATTGCTCACCACCTCCCCCCGGTGCCGGGGCTTCGTGACGAACAGCTGGATGCGCAGGACGTCGCGCCGCCCGTCCATGCGCAGGATGCGATCCATCCACACCCGCACCCACTCCAGCGCCTCGGTGTTGGGCACAGACCACACGAGCACGACCTTGTGCGTGCTGCTCGTGCCCGCCTGGTGCTGGAGGAGGAGGTGGTGGACGTAGCCCACGCAGTGCGTGATGCCCACGCCGCCGGCGAAGAGGAGCACGGTGCCGTAGGAGGTCAGGGACTCGTGGCCGCCGTAGGGGCCCTCGATCGCGCCCCAGGTCGTGATGGTGCCGGTCGGGGAGGCGGCGGCGCGGTCGTAGAGGTGCCGCGTCATGCCGGTGCGGGCGCGCATGACGAGGCTGACGGACGTCACGGCCGCGTCGCGGGAGAGGGCGATGTTGGCGTTGTCCGGGCGGTGGGTGGCTTCCGCGATGGTGGCGATGGTGTGCGCGCCGAAGCTTTTCCGGGTGTAGGTCGAGTCGCGGGTCATGAGGCTCGGCCGATCGCTCGCCGTGTTGGCCAGGCTCGGGTTCACGGAGGCCATCTTCTCCATCTCCATTACGAGTGGAGGAGCCCGCGGGCGGTTCTCCGCCCATGCTATCGAGAACGGGTGGCTGGACCAGAGGGCGAAGGCCGGCAGGTAGGCGTGGACGTGACACCCCGGCTGCCATCGCCACGGCCGCGAGAGATCGAAAGTCACCCGGCACGCTTCTGCGGGCAAAGCCTCGATAGTGACTTTGGTGATCCCGTGCTGCCGGCTGACGTTGTGGTATAAGATCCTCAGCGTCCGCCACGCCCACTCACACGCCCAAAACGCCAACGTGAGCTGCACGTACGGTAGTTGCGGGAGGTTGGCCTTGTCAAGGTGCACGTAGACGCCAATCAAGCCCAGCAAGACCAGCAGCCGGTGCAGATTGAGGAACGTCTCGTAGAAAGCGTGGCGCACCGGGCTGAAAGCGGAGATGAACACGGCGGCGAAGGCACAGGTCCCGACCATGCCCCATCGGTAGCTCACGCTCGTCGCAAGCGAGACGTGTATCTGCGGCATGCCGCCGGACTCGTAGATATTGACGGCCCAGCAGATGGTGTGGATGATGGTCTCGAGCACCACCACCCGCGCACACCATCTATGTAGCAGGTTGAACGTGTCGTATGACACCCTCGTGATCGGTATGAGCGGGTTGTTGCGCAGCGCGAAAAGCACCGTCGGGATGAGGTTGAATGCCGCCAGCGATCCCGTGCGTCCTCGCAGCTGCGCAATAACGCTGTACTCGTTCTCCCGCTTCCAGGTCAAAGCCAGGCAGTACCCGATATTGGTGGCGAGGTACAGTCCCAGCAGCAAAGTGTGAAATCTCGACGGCAAGGTGCCCACACTGATCGCCTTGGATAGCTGCACTTCCCTATTATGCCGCATCTTCCCCAGCGGCGCATACAGCAAGTTCTTCTTGACGTTCGGCCAGAAGGAGCCATGGTTGTACATCCAATACCGCTGGTCCTCCAACCGCCCCGCGCCCATGGTGAGGAGATTCCGGAGGTGCGAGTTGAACATGTGCGTCCATCGGTAGATGAGTGTGGCGGCCAGCAAGCCGAGGAAGGCGGCGAGGAGGATGTTGATGAAGAGGTAGTTGTCCACCTGTTGCACACCATCCAAACCATGCGAAAAAGGCGACGATGGCGTGTTGTTGGTCAGGAGCGTGCCGAAGTCCGTGACGGGCCCGACTCCAGGCAGTGGGAATGCTTCGGCGGCTCGTGGTGCCATGGCGCCGGCTCGGGCTATGAGGTGTTCATGCTGAGGTGTAGCAGTGTCATCCGCGAGGTTTTGGAGGAGTCGCGCAGCATGGCGATGCATTGTGAACCCGCGCGACTGTCCAGATGGGGAGACAAAGGGCTCGGTTATGCGGGTGTTGCCACACGCCGGATTGGCCTGCGTCGCTGTGGTATGCGGGTAGCCAAGGACAAAGGCCGCAGCCGCCGCCGCCGGTACTCGAATCTTTTCTGGTCGGCTTGAATTGCAGTGGTCAAGCGTCCAGCGCAACGATGTGGATGTGGAAGTGGTGATGCGATGTGTGGTGGGTATCAACATCAAGTGCTCTGTCTTGTACGAGGACAAGGTGTTGTGTCTCGTAACCGCGTGCCAGCCGAGTGTTCCAGTGTTCCCGAGCAGTAGTAGTGAATGTGGCTGACTGCCCTCCGAGACAAAGACTGTGGACTCCTGGTTATTGTCGCATTGTAAGGAGGTGTTCTCGTAGGTGGCTCTCAGTCGCTATGCTGTAGAAGATAGATAAGGTATGCTCTGTCGAAACGCTCCTGTTGGGGAAAGTAAGTCTCTCAAAGAAGTGTGCCAGACACTACACAATAAGCAGGCAAATCCGTCTACGGGCCCTATTGACGCAGTAGTAGTAACGAGTGACGTTGAAGGGGAAAAAGTAAGACGATGCTGCTGCTGGCTGGCCCGGCCACCTTTTCGACCTGCGAAACGAACACGACGACGCGCCTGCAACGCAAGAGACGCCAGAGAGAGAGAGTGGAGTGAAGAAAGAGAGCATAGTCACCTCCTCACTCCACACCTTCGCATCTCCGGCTGGTCGCACAACTACCTTACTACCGCGCGCCCCCCCGGGAATTTGAGACAAGAGGCAGAGATATGCGAGATCAGGCGAGTGAGAAATAGACAGCGCTTGGTATTGCGAGCGATATGAAACACACCGGGACCCCCCTGTCGCCGGTGGCGCGCGGGGCAGCATACCGATTGGACTGGAACGACCGTCCTCCACATCGGAGGCCGGGGCGGCTCGGCGGGTTCCTGCAGATTGTGGGGAATCGGGGAGGTTTGACAGCCACAGGGCAGGCTTTCATGTCACAGTTGATCATGTTGAAGTCGGGTTTCGTTTCAGGTGGAAACAGCTGGGGGGGAGACGGAGGACCCAGGCGCCTGCCTATCTAGCTGTGCAGCTGTGGAGAAGGGAACCCCCGGGAGCCCTTGTGGAGGGTAAGACGCGCGGCATGACACCGCAATCCCTAAGGTGGGTGATGTAGGTGAACGAGGGCAATCCCGGCCATGTACACAGTCCCCGCCAGCCAGCCAGCCTCCCGCTTCCGCAACAACGCATTACGACCTTGCCTAGCAGAGAGTGCCCGTACATACAATACCTACTTGCCCGTAAGTAACGGAAGAGGCAGAGTAGTGAAGCAAAACCCAAGTCCCGTGTGTAGTAGCAAGACTTCCCCAGTAGCCTACATACATACATGCAGCCGAGCTACACGTACACACGTAATGCTAATGCAGCCGACCTCTCCAAAACCGACGAGCAATAATAAACACCGGCTTGCTATCCAACGGGGGCAGCGGGGCAGATATGTAAAGCAACATTGAAAATGCAATACTGTAGCTGCTCGCTCCCCAGAGATTGAGCCTCCCATCCAGCTCAGCTTACACAATAGCGCCGTCCCTTCCACTTTCCCATAGAACTCCCCGAACGCCACGCTTTCCTCGCCCCACCCCAAAAAAAGAACCCCCTTGCCCTTTGAAGAATCCCATCGTCTGGTAAGCACCTATAGTACAATAACGCACCTCCTGGCCATACGCTTTCTTCCCATCACCCTCCCACCACCCAATTCATCTATCCCCCCCGTCTTCTTCTTCTCCTCCCCCCTTTTCCCATTCCCCTTGTCCCCTCCCATCCCCCCTCACCCGCGCCCCGCCCACTCCAACACCTCCAACGCCAACATAACCAAACAGAGCGTACTCGGGAAAATCGCCCCCACATAACTCGCCACCAACAGCGAGCTCATGGCCCCCATAAACACCCCATTCACCTGACAAATCTGCGCCAGCTGCAGCGCCGAGGGCGCCCCCGTGAGCAGGAAACACACTACAATAAAAATCGGATCGTCCAGGATGCTGACGGGGACGTATTTCGCGGCCAGCGCGAGCACGGGACTCATAATCACCGTCGGGATGACCATGCGGGCCAGGATGCTGGCGTACAGGAGCCGGCGCTCCTCGGCTTTCTCCTCCGGCGTGCAGGCCAGTTGGTCCTGGGGTAAAGTGGAGCGGGCGAGATTCGCGCCCAGCACGACGAGGATCAAGGGGACGGCGACCCCGCCCGTCTGCGCGATGGCGCGGGAGACGGAGTTGTTGACCAGCGTCCCCTTGTCGAAGAAGAGGTGCTGGAGGGTGGGGATCGAGGCGACGATCAAGGCGGCCAGCATGGCCCAGAGAGGGGGGTTCATTTGCCGCCAGATGCCGCGGGAGAGGGTGGTGAGGTAGTAGTGGAGGGTGCTGAGGGTTTTCTGGAGCGGGTGGGGCAGGCGGCGGAAGGTGTTATTGGAGAGGGTGGAGAGGGCGGCGGTGGTGCGGTGGTGGAGGTGGTGAGCGCGGTGGCGGAGGCGGTAGAGGGGCGCTCTCCAGCCCGAGGCTGCTTCCGAGGTGGTGAGTTTCGAGGGCGAGTCCGTGGAGTAGGAGGGGAATTGCGTGATGTGGTTTGTGGAGCGCGAGCGGTTGCCGAGAGGGCCGCTGGTGGGGCGTTGGTGAGTGGGGGAAGATGGGGAGGCGAGGTGGCGGGGCTCGTTGGCGAGGATGTTGCCGTTGAGGGCTGTACTGGGGATGATCTCGGGTCGGTTTTCGAGATCCGCGCTGGAGGCAGAGGAGATGCTCCCTGCGCTTGTGCCGGAGCTGAAGCTGGAATTGCGTGCTTTGCGGTGCGGCTTGCCGTTAGTTACGCCGTCCAGCAGATTATCAGGTTCCTCGTCCGGGTAGTCCCTATAGCGCCCTTCCTCCCTGATCCGATGCTCCTCCGCGCCCTGCCGCCGCTCTTCCTCTTCGAACGCCGCGGCGGGCTTGAGCAGGACGCTGTAGCCCCACGTCCACCTTAATAACTGACCCAATTGCTGGAAGATCAACAGATACAGGATCCCTCGTGCTGCCACCTCATTATCATTATCGCCCGGCACTTTACTCCAATGCAGCCCACTGATCGTCTTGCTTAGACTCAACACCAGCGAGATGGGCAAGCTATTGCTATTCCCAAACACGCCCATGGCCAGGATGAAATTCTTCTGCCGCTTCTTCTGCGCGAACCCAAACACCCGCGCCATGGCCTGGGCCGCTATCCAACTCACCAGCGTCTGCGCGGCGAAGATGAAGGGGATCACCACCAGGTCGGCCAGCTTGTCCGCGTTCAGCTGACTGGCGAGCTTGGTGAAGATGAGGCAGGGGGTGAAGACCATGGTGTTGAGCTCGGCGACGAATTTCTGGCTGTTAGCGTCGAACATGCCCGTGTAGGCCACCAGGAAGCCCGGGAGGGCGACGAAGACGACTTCGAGGACGGCTTCGCAGACCAGGCCGGCGAGGTGGAGGAAGTCCGGGTGTTGGCTGTGCGGGGGAAGGGGGACTTTGTCGAGGAGCGACACGGTCGCGTTGGCGGCGGCGGTGGCCATGAGCATGGGCAGTTGATCATTCGTTGTGCGGCGCTGTTTGAGGTTGAGGATGGTGTCGGGCAAGCTGCGCAGGCGGAAGGATGCTGGTGCTTCGATCCAGGGCATGGTGGCGGCGGTGATGGGTGGGTGGTGAAGGAAGGTGTGGTGTAGCGACCGTCGGTGTTTCGTGCGTCGGTCGCAATTGCCTTGCTTTTCCCAATGGCCTTACCTTATCGAGCACCGCAGTTACCGCGGAGAAGGCGGTTGGGACGGAGGGGGTGTTGATGTTATGCCCGGATCGCCTCTCGCACGTCGACCATGACGGGTGGAGCAGATGAGGAGAGACACTGGTAGAGGAGGGTCTTGCTTCGTGGGGTACGTGTAGTTCTATAGGAGACCTGGTAGCGACAGGCATTATCTTGGACAAGGCGAGTCTGGGGTGTCGACCTTGGCGGCGGGATTCCAGCCACACTTCACGTGGCACACTGGACGAATGCCGTATACCGGTCTCCGCTCGGAACGCTTCGCCGCCCGCTCCGCTCCGCCTTTCCCACATCATATACATCTACTCTTCCACACCATGTACTCTTCCACATCATGTACTCTTCCACACCATATACATCTACTCTTCCACATCATCTACTCTTCCACATCTATCCGGGCAATTGAGGCGCTGGTAATCAGGACGGCGGTGTACGCAGCGTAATGGCAAGGTTAATGGCATATAGATACATGTACGTGGCTGTAACGTCGCGGAACTGCGAGCCGTCGACCAATCTCCTCCTTTCGCGCGTCGATCAGCACATGCATGCCCTCACGTCCGCGTCATTCGCTTGCCATCGTTTCCCGGTCTACATGGTTATCATCAGTGAACAGAACAGTCTCTGAGACTTGTGAAGTGCCCTGACAGCTTCTTCTTGTCTCATTTTCACCATACCCATACTCTTCATTCTACTTTCTCACCCTCTCATCGTCCACTTGTCCCGCGGTGCCCGTCTCGGTTGCTTCCCGCGCATGTCGATCTGTTGACTTTCCGTCGAAGAGAGGAACGCCGTCAACAATCCTGCCGTACCGTCGACGAGAGCCTCACAACAGATAGACAGACGCCAACACCATCATTGCAATCAGCATCTCGCGCGGACAAACCAGAGGGAAAGTGAAGGCCAACTCCACCCTCCCCACCGTTGACTCGCGCCTCCCGCGGAGCGATTGCGGTCGCGGTCGCTTTGCCCGTCGCTTTGAATTGCTTCCAAAACTTAGGTCGCCCAAACATCCCACTTTGCACAGCCACAATCGTGCTTTCTCCATCTCCATCTCCATCAGCCGTCCCGCACGTGTTGGAGAACGAACGATCCACCCGCCCGGTCACCGCACTTCGTGACTGTGAGGAGCATCGTATCGCCGCCTGTTGGCTACCCATCAATCCCGACACCCCCCCTCGAGACAGCCCACCTGCGGACAATCAGGCAACCGAACCAACATGGCCTCGCCCGACGAGCAGCTCGAGCCCCTCGAGTCCCCGTCGCCGCCCAGGTCTCCGGAAGAGACGCTCTCCTCCCCTCCCCTCGCCAGCACTCAATCCCACCTACGCTCGCCGCCCCCGCCGCTCAGGATGCAGTCCGACATCACCACCGCCCCCACCCTCTCCAACATGTCCGCCACATCACGACCGCTGGGCAACATCAACGCAGCGCGCGGCCCGCCCTCGGCAGTAAGAGCAGGCGCGGGAGCGGTGAACCCAGATATCGCCGCCCGCATGAAGGCCTTCCACCTCTCGCGACAGAACACCCCAACCCCGGGCACACTGCCTCGATTACCACCGCAGACGACCGCGCCGACTGCTCCCGTTGCTCCAATACCCCAAGGAGGCTTGGGCGGCTTCCCCGCGAATCTCAGACTACCGCCGAACCTCCAGCGACCGGGTGTGCAGCCCGCCGCCTCCTCGCCCGTCTTGCCTGCGAGCGCTACTGCTGGAAGACCCCCGACGATGGCGGAGCGGCGAGGCTTGAAGCTCCCTGGAGGTCTGCCCGGTGCAGCGCCTTCACCCAACCCCGCAGCACCAGGCGCTCCCGCCGGACGTAAGAAGCCCGGCATGAAGCTATCGGACATTGGCGGCGGGCAGGCGAACGGTGGCACCAACGGCGCACCCGCAGCAGAGAAGCCGAAGGAGCAGAGTCAAATGGAAAAGTATGCCCAATTCATCGACACCAAGAACGGCGCCTTGACCTTCAAGGGCAAGGCCACGGTCAACGCGCAGGGCATCGAATTCACCTCTGGCAAATCCTTCCACATCAGCCTGGAGGAAGTCGACACCTTGGACGAACTGGGCAAAGGCAACTACGGCACCGTCTACAAAGTCCGACACGCCCGCCCCAAATTCCGCCGCGCGGGTCAAGGTCTCGCGGGCAACAAAGCCATGCGGCCCGCCGACCGCGCCTCCGAAGACGACGCCACCCCCGCCTCACCCACCCGAGGCGTGGGCACGACGGGCATCATCATGGCGATGAAGGAGATGCGCCTCGAGCTCGACGACGCGAAATTCCAATCCATCATCATGGAGCTCGACATCCTGCACCGCTGCATCTCCCCCCACATCGTCGACTTCTACGGCGCCTTCTTCCAGGAGGGCTGCGTCTTCATCTGCATGGAATACATGGATGGCGGCTCCCTCGACAAACTATACGGGGACGGTGTGCCCGAGAACGTGCTCCGCAAAGTCACCGTCGGCACCGTTCTCGGCCTGAAAAGTCTAAAAGAAGAGCACAACATCATCCACCGCGATGTGAAACCCACCAACGTCCTGGTCAACACGCGCGGGCAGGT
>NAJQ01000668.1:0-16356 GCA_005059865.1 Friedmanniomyces simplex
TCGCCGGTCTGGAGGGATTTGAGGAGTTTCTCGGCGTGCAGGCGGAGGCCGCGGAGGAGGTCGCCGGCGAGTTCAGAGGTCTCCCCGGTCTCGCATTCGATGCCTGGGAAGCTGGCTTTGATACTGCCTGCTAGGTTCTTGTCGCTCACGCCCAGGGTGACCTTCTTCTTCTCTTTCTTCCCTGCTTTCGGTAGGTTGCTCTCCAGTACAGTCTGCAGGTAGTCGGACATGATGCCCTCGGACACGTCGTTGGCGTTCTCGAGCGCCTGGCTGGCTCCCTGGAATGGTGCGAACGAGACAAGCTGGACCATCTTGCCGAAGCGGGCGAGGTCGGTATGGGCCTCTTGGACTTCCTTCAGGCGGGCGCCGACGGTGTCGGCTTGCATGCGCACGGAGAAGACGGCGTAGCCCACGGAGGACTCGTGGAGGAGGTAGTCGACCGACATGCTGGGCGGTGTGTCCCCTCAGAGGTAGGTGGTGGTGGAAGTGTCTGGTGGTGTAGATGCCAGCTACGGGTATCCTCGTCGCATTGTGCTGTTTTGCTGAAGTTGCGGGCAGCAAAAATGAGCTTCGGTGGCTCGCGGGCCGAGCCGTCAATTTTGTGCCTGAGCGACGACGCGGACGCGACTGAAACGAACGAGAACGAGAAGAGTCTGCTTGGAAGCAAGCCAACACCCATCCATCGCACGATCCCTTACTCCTACGCTGGACAATACGAGCTCGGATATCTCATCATGTCAGCGGCACAACTACTCAACCCGAAAGCGGAGTCACGGCGACGAGGTGAAGCGCTCCGCGTCAATATCTCTGCTGGTGAAGGGTTGCAGGATGTACTGGCCTCCAATCTTGGGCCCACGGGCACCCTCAAGATGCTGGTGGACGGCGCGGGCGGGATCAAGCTTACAAAAGACGGCTCGGTGCTGCTGAAGGAGATGCAAATCCAGAACCCCACCGCCGTCATGATCGCGAGAGCAGCAACGGCACAGGACGACATCTGCGGCGACGGAACGACGAGTGTGGTGTTGATGGTGGGCGAACTACTCAAGCAAGCCGACCGCTACATCAGCGAGGGCCTCCACCCTCGCGTCCTCACCGACGGCTACGAGCTCGCCAAAACCGAAGCCCTCAAATTCCTCGACGAGTTCAAGCTGGAACGCTCCGTCGACCGCGAGCTCCTCCTCTCCGTTGCCCGCACCTCACTCTCCACCAAGATCAACCCCACTCTCGCCGAGCAGCTCACCCCCGCCATCGTCGACGCCGTCCTCGCCATCTACCAACCGCCCGCGATACCGGACCTCCACATGATTGAGATAATGACCATGCAACATCGCAGCGCAGCCGATACTCAGCTCATCCGTGGTCTTGCGCTAGACCATGGCGCTAGGCACCCCGACATGCCGAAGGACGTCAAGAACGCTTTCATTCTGAGCCTAAACGTGAGCCTGGAGTACGAGAAGAGCGAGATCAACAGCGGTTTCTACTACAACTCTGCCGAGCAACGCGAGAAGCTCGTCGAGTCCGAGCGTCGTTTCGTGGATGACAAATTGCGCAAGATCGTGGAGCTGAAGAAGGAAGTCTGCGGAACGGACGGGAAGAAGGGTTTCGTGATTGTGAATCAGAAGGGTATTGATCCGCTGTCTCTCGACGTGCTGGTAAAGAATGGCATCTTCGCGCTGCGGAGAGCGAAGCGTCGGAATATGGAGCGGTTGCAACTCATCTGTGGTGGCACGGCACAGAACAGCGTCGACGACCTGTCACCGAAGGATCTGGGCTGGGCGGGACATGTGTACGAGCACCAGCTCGGCGAGGAGAAATACACTTTCATCGAGGAAGTCAAGGACCCGAAGTCCGTCACCATCCTCATCAAAGGTCCCAACTCGCACACCATCGCACAAATCAAGGATGCAGTGAGAGATGGGCTACGGTCGGTGTTCAACATGATCGTGGACCAGAGTGTAGTACCCGGTGGCGGGGCTTTCCAGGTGGCGTGCGCGGCGAGACTGAACAGCGACGAGTTCCGGAAGGGCGTAAAGGGGAAGGCGAAGTGGGGCGTGCAGGCGTTCGCGGACGCGCTGCTGGTGATTCCAAAAACATTGGCGGCAAACTCGGGGCATGATGTGCAGGATTGCCGTAAGCCCTTCTGATCCCTCCCAAACCTTTATAGCAACGTGAACTAATCTGTTCGCAGTCGCCGCCCTCCAAGACGCTTACACCTCCGGCCACGTCGCCGGCCTGGATTTGACCCTCGGCGAGCCCATGGATCCCGTGCAGAGTGGTGTGTACGACAGCTTCCGCGTGCTGAGGAATTCGATCGCGAGTAGCACGGGTATTGCATCGAATCTGCTGCTTTGCGATGAGATGTTGAAGGCGAGGCAGATGGGTAAGAGTGGGCCGCCTGGTGGGGGAGGGGATGAGGGGGAGTGAATGGACGGGCGTAGGGGAGAGAGGTGACGGCAGAGCAAGGGATGAACTGGCAACGGTCAAGGCTGCTGGCAGATTGACGAGAACGCATGCCTGGGATGAAAATGGGCGATCCGGTCGCCCATTGAGCGCTCTCTGTGCCGCTTGGCGTCACGTGCGAACGGCGTAGGCTGGCGGGTCTCGAAGCCGATGCGAGCTTTTTCACACTGGTACCGCATACCGGTACCGCATACCGGTCTGGACGTCGGAGGGAAGGCGCCCTGAGCCTTGATGGAACTACTACTCGTGCAAATGTCTATCATCATGGTCAGCCAAGAATAGATATGATTAGTCATGGCTCTAACCTACAGCACACTTCAGTACTTCACCTTCTCATTTCACGATTCAAAACAGCGTGCTGATGCTGTCAAGAAATACCAACACAAATGATATGAATGGCTCCTCCAAACCTAAATACCACTACCCCTTTTTCAACATCACACCACCGTCGGGCCCCCAAGAGCCAAGACTGTTATTACTCCTGCTTCCCGTCGCCCGGGCGCCCCGACACCTCTAACCTCACGGGCCTGCCCTACGACTCAGGGGCTGGGTTGTTTATCTCCTTATACACGCCTCCATAAGAAAATCCACCAATGGAGCGTTGCGCGCCGCTTCACATCCTTATTAAGCCACCCCGCTCGCGAATCGCAAATCGAGGATGCAATATGGCAACGGTTGTGCCCTCATCAGCGATGACTCGTGAGCCTCCTCATCATTCAAGAAGCTGAGACCACCACCACGCTCCCGAACGAGCCTGCGAGTGCGCTCATGCGACCAGCGATCATAATCAAAAGCGCCTTCTGCTACTCATGTTCAGAGGTAGAAAGAATTGACTCGATATGCCGACGTGGCCCCCGGAGCGGACTCCGCTGACTCGCATAGTTGATGGGGGCTCGGAGGATCTCCTCTCTGCCAGGAGCACCCCTTCTGCACGCTGCCATTTACTTGGTTGATCCCGGCATCTCCCGGTATCTCTTGCGCCTTGTCGGACTACTAACTGTCAGCACCTATTATCTACTTACCGCTCTCCCCCGTTATGTCGTTCTTTCTCCACTACCCGCAAGGTTCCACGGCGTCGTCGAGGTTCAGGTTGTGTTAGCTGGACCGCGATGCCGGGCAACATCGTGTCGATTACGCCTGCTGATATTGCGGGATGGCCTACACCGGTAAGCCTGGTCCACGGCGGAAACGCTGTACATGTACAGGGAAAGACACTGACATTCGCGCATAGTGAGTCCTCGAGTTGTCGCGTCAATCCCACCGGACTGTTGACAGACCTACGAGACTGACGCCGCGTCCGCAGCAATTATGTCGACCCAGTTGAACGCACCTGGATGCCCGGTTATGCGGGGACACTGTATGCAGCCGGCACGCTGCTGGTCGTCATACGCCTCTGGCTACGAGTCACCAAGCAAGCCGGTGCGCTTGGCCTTGACGATGTGCGTCTTCGTTACAGTGATAGACTCAACAACACCACACTCCTCGCTGACATCTCCCAGGCTCTAATGATCGGCGCCTGGCGCGCGGGCACGATGTTCACCGTCGTCTGCTTCGTATTCGCCATCGTCTTCCACATCGGCCGACACGTCTGGGATATCCCGTTATCGGATTTCGAGAAGCTCGCCCTGCTAAGCTGGCTCGCGGAGTTTTCCTTCTTGATCACCGGAGCCTGCATCAAGATCTCAGTCCTGCTCTTCTACCGGCGCCTGGTCAAGGACACTTACGACCGGCGCTGGAGATGGGCCGTCATCGCCGCTATTGCCTTCACCGCGGCCTACAGCATTGCCTTCCTCTTCACGCTGATCTTCAACTGCAACCCCACGGAAGCGTATTGGAAGTCCTTTGACGTTATGTACGCAAGGAACTACACCTGCGTCGACACGACGTTTGTGAACCTGTTGGCGGGCATCTTCGCGATCATAAGTGATCTCTACGCTGTCGTGCTCCCGTGCCTCATGACCAGGCATTTCAATCTGGCGGCCGGGCAGAAGGTGGCACTCAACCTCATCTTCTCGTTGGGCGTACTGGTGGTGGCCGCGAGCGCGGCTAGGACCTACTACCTATACGGTCAGTTACTCAAATGACGGTGGCCTGACCTAAGACTAATAACCTCGCAGAGGTCGGCCATAATCCGGATGTCAGCCCCATGATCTTCAACGCTACAGCCTGGTCGCAGCTGGAATTACAACTCGGCATCATCTGCGCATCATTACCAGCATTGCGTGTCTTCTTCCGCAAATACATGACCGGACCGACCGGCCAAGCCTTCAGCTTCAATCGCTCCGCGCAAGGCAGTCGCGGCCCAATGTCGGTCTTACCCGGCGACCCGCCGGACGACGAGTACCAGCTTGGCGAAGTGAAAGCGAAGCAGGAGAAAATTTCCAAGGAGACGACGACCATAGCGGCTGTGGAAGAGGAGATGAGAGCAACGTCTCCGTCTTCCACTACAGCGAGCACACGGCATTTGGTCAAGTCGCCTGCGGAGTACGAGGCGTATAATCTGGACGTCTTGAATAAAGGGCGGAGTCGTTACTCGGTGAGGGGAAGGCCACATGAGGATACTATTGGCAGGAAGGCGTCGCACAGACTCTCACAGCCTGTGCCCGAACATTTGCCGCCTTGATAGGGACGGAAGAAATGCATAGAGTACTGGTGCAATACGCTGTTATCATTTCTCGCTTGTGTCATACTCGTCATCTGCTCGTGTACTCATGACCCATAGGTACTTTCTCCTCTCTCGTGTCGACCGCTGTTCGCCTCAGGGGTGCTCCGGATCTCGCGCGAGCAAACTTCCGATCGCAAGTTGCAACCCTTAGAAACCTCCACCTCCAAATCCTCCCATACCTCCCATGCCCATCCCGCCCATGCCTCCCATCATATCGCCAAGCATCATGCCGCCCAGCAATCCACCGCCGAGCGCCAGCGGCATACCGTATCCTCCACCATACCCTCCACCGTAAGGCCGAGAGTAGGGATATGCAGGACGCACGTAACGCGAATTGGGCGCCGAATACATCCCTCCCGAAGACGAGTACGGGTTGTACCCGTAGCCACTGCCAGGGTACCCACCCGAACCACCCGCATAAGACGGAGGCTCGATATACAGGTCCTTGCCATCCTTGTCCTTGCCCATGAGCTGCGGCTGCCCCGTCTCCGCCGCCTTCGCCATCGCCGCCCGAATGCGCTGATGCCGCTCGTAGATCTGGCGCTCCTCTTCCTGACGCTTCTGACGCTCCACCTCCCGCTGCTCGTGCGTCATGCCCGTCATCTTGTCCTTGAGCTTGCGGCCAAACGACTTCTTGCCGTCCGTGGGGCGCGGCGGGAGCTCTTGCCCGTGCGCGGCGGCGGAGGAGGAGGAGGAAGAGGCACCTGATGCGTGGTGGTCATCGTCTTCGTCATCTGTGTGACCCGCGAGGATATCGGCCTTACTTGGGGGGTTACCGCGCCCTAGGCTTTCCTGCTCCACCTGTTCGCGCTGGGAGCTGGAGAGAGTGCTCAGGTACTGGTCGTCGTCGTAGGGGTGCACCCAGATGCTGCGCGGGGGTTCCTTCGTGGTGTCTACGTAGAAGTGGTGGGAGGACTCGGGATCGAAGGTGCGGACCCAGCCTTTGGGGAGTGGGCGTTGTTCATCTTCCATTGATCTGCGGCGGTCCGTGGGGATGCCATGGCTGCTGGATGCTCCGCCTGGGATGTTCAGGTGACTGATGTCCGCTTTGCCCCCAGAGTTGGTATTTCCTGTCGGCCTTGAGGATGAGGATCCGGTGGCAGTAGAGTATGAAGGTGGGGGCTCGTTGGGGATGTTCTGGCCAGGCATAGCGATCCGGTGATATTGCAGGTGTGATGTGATTGCAGGTGTGCTAAGTGTTGTGACAGTGGTCTGGATACGTGATCTTCAAGGTGCAGTATGTAGATTGCGATGTGTTGTTGGTAGTCAAGTTTAAGTCGCTCGTCAGGAAAGCGCCTTGGCTCGTGTTTATTGCCATCGTCATCAAGCGCATTGCGGCACGAGGGGCTTATTTCGCCACCCGCGGTCATGCCTCAGGCGGAAGCGTGGCTGCATCCCCAACACCGACAACAACAACCCATGTGCATTCCCGGACAGAACTCAGTGCAGACAAAATGGGCGTGCACGACCAACCCAGCAGCCACCCATACGGCGCATATGGCAACCCTACTTCGGCACCAGCATACTACCCGGCATACCAGGAGTCTCCCGTGCAGCAGGGTTCGTGCATCGCGCAGTATCCGCACGCCCCTGCGCCGCCAATATATCCAACGACCTCCCACTGGCCGTCAAGGAAGCGCAAGGCGTTTGTCTCCGACCCTAGATCGGTCATAGACCTCACACAGGACTCACCGCCGAAGAAGCGCAAGGCCAAGCAGCCATCGGAGTCTGGCGATTTCAGTCTTCCACCAAGGGGGAGTCGAGGAAGGCAGCCAAAAAGTCTCAGAAGGACGACGAACCCGATTTCCTTGATAGCGATAAGCCCACAAAGTCGGCCAAGAAGCCTAAGGACGAGGAGAAGCGTCTTCATCGGTGGCGAAGTCATGCGCCAACTCCGTACCTCCAAGTCCGCGAGCGAGCGCTCACGCAACGGATGTTCTGCCTCGATCGGCGGCGAGACTCGTCCGATCCCGCTCACCCCACAGAGACCATCTCCCTAGCCGGAACGACAGGAAATGTCTACACCATCGTGATCGACAAGGTTCCCTCCTGCGACTGTCCGCACGCCCGCAAAGGGAACCAGTGTAAGCACATCGCCTACGTTCTCAGCCGCGTCCTTCGCGCGCCTGCGGAGCTCGAGTACCAGCTCGCTCTCACGTCCTTGGAGTTGCGTGAGATCTTTGCCAAAGCGCCGCCGCTTCCTTCCGAGACGGCAGAAAACGGCGAGGAGAATGACGGCAAGCGCAAGGCCATTGAAGGCGAATGCCCGATCTGCTGCGTTGACTTTGAGCCGGAGAGTGGGGAAGCGATTGTGTATTGTAAAGCCGCGTGTGGCAACAATATTCATGCGGACTGCTTCAAGCAATGGGCGGCGACGAAAGGCCGGGGGCCGGTGCCTTGTCCATTTTGTCGGACGCCATGGCAGGCGGAGAACGGTGGGGAAGCTGCTGCGAAGGATATCGCGCGGGAAGGCCCAAAGAATGGAGGGGCTTATGTGAATGTTGCGGCGCAGTTGGGCTTATCCGGACGGCGGGACTACTCGAGCTATCATTCGCATTGGGTGCGGAGGCAGGCGATGAATGGGGGGATCGCTTGGGATGAGGATGGAGTGATGATGCATGACCATTGAAGGCTCAATGTCGAGGGCCTAAGTAACCGCACGAAGGCTCAGAGGAAGCGCTACTTCATTCCCAGCCTTGTACTACTACACCCGTTAGTCAAGTCGTTGTGAGAGTATTAATCGAGACACGACCAAAGTCGCGATGTCCACTCGACGATTGGGCGTGCGTCGACGTTCGTGGCCGGACTCTTCTTCATTGTCCAGATCAACAACAGCATGCTCTATTGGCCGATGACTGCACGCTCACGCGAGGATCAGACCTGTGAGAGGCAGTTCCTGAATATATCGCGGTTCTATCTTGGACTGAACGACTTCATTGCGGGTCACTGACGAGCAACGCACCAGCTTGGGACACTTAACATATTGACAATGCGACCAAACCAGCCTAGCCTTGCTGGGAGAATGGCTTGCTATGAAAACGCAGTAGTTCGGCTCGATCGTATCAGTCCTGCTACAGCGACTTGACTCGACCCTTGACCTGGCCCCTAGGGTGCTGGTCACGTTGAGTATCAAGCCATGGCCCAATCAAGATCAGCGGATTGTGACGAAGACTATCAGCGATAGTGAAGGGCGGAAGAGACCGAACAGGACCATTTACTAATGTGGAGGCGTGGCCAACACTTCGCTTGCAAGCGCCAAGAGTACCGCTGCGGTCAGTACGAGGAGCATGCTCGGTAGGGTGGGATATGGGTTTGCGGCTGTTGTGCTGATCGGCGGACTTGAAGCTGCTGAACGAAACCGCAAACATGGGGCTGCTTTGAAGGCTTCATACCATGAGGCACGGCTATTCCGACAGACATTGCCATGCCCTGCTCTTTAGCCGTGGTCCTTTGGCCCGCCGAGTGGATCTCGGTACGCACCATCAGTCGTTCCCCGAGGCGGCGCAAACTCGTCAGAAACGCCAAACGATGGAGATGGAGGAGGTTTCCAAGTATGAATCGCAGGGCCAAGACGACCGCACCAAGCCCGGCCTTGGTATCTAGGCATCTCCAGGTGCCATGTGGAGCGCGGAGCGGTGCGTAGAAGCGGATCGAGGTCTGAAGTAGATACCATTCCTGGGTCCACAATGTGGCATCGTCCGGGTCGTCGTCGTAGTCGTCTCGCGGCCCGAATGAGTTTTGCCCACGTCCGCCTTTTCCCGCGCGAGTCATCCGCTTGTATTCGTGTGCCGCTCATCCTACATCTTCACCACGTAAATTGGACGTACGAAACCCGCCAGCACCTAGAAATTGTAAGCGGCACAACAGTTTTTCAGAGTGTTTGCTGCAAGGCTCTCGCGAGTCAGCAAAAGATTTGGGCATGTATATACACAGGCGAAACCGGCCGTGTCGCAGCCTTTTTTCGTTCTTCGTCTATGACACGAACATCACCAACAGCCACCCCCCATGCACTTATGGCGCGATCGCACGGCCTAGGTCCCAGCAGAATCCCCCAAAACGCCGCGTGAAACGGTACCGCGATTGCATTTCCGCGCTCTTGAAGCAGGTCATCGGTCGCCTCCAACGCCGTGCTGGGCCGCTGAACCAAATTGCTTCGTGTATCTGAACGGTCCAACCGCGCATCTTTCCGAGCTTGCCGCGCGCAAAGTCAAGCTGCCGGGCTTCGTGCTCTCCCGTACGTTGTCCTCGTATGCTTCGCGACACGAAAAACCGCTCTCAGCCCACCAGTAGTGGCGCGGCGCGGCGCTTGAAGGATCGCTTCCCCCTCTCCGGGTACCCGGGCCCGCTGCTCTCTTCGGATCCATCTTATTTCTCGTTCTCCACCCGAATGAAGTACGATTTCGCAACCTCATACGCGCTCCAGCAGATCGCCGTACTAGGCGCCGCAGTCACCACTCTGGCCTTCATGCCCCGAAAAAACCCCTTCGCGCCTTCTCTTCTCCATATTATATTCGCCGCAGACACCAAACCTCTCGCCTGCCGTATCTCCCGATCAGACGAAACGCCGCGTGTCTGCAACAGCGTCTTGACCACATCCAAAGGTGTCGTCGCCGCCGCCGCGAATCCGCCCGCTAGACCGCCGGCTGTGCAGTGTGTGAGCGGGTCATACCCCGTTTTCCGCTTGTTCTGCATGAGTTTCGTGAGGGACTCGTAGGCCGTAAATTGCAACGCGGTGAAGGGCACGGTCATGGTGAGGGTGGTCGGGTAGGAGACGTAGAAGGCTCGGAGACCTTCGTTCCGGAAGGTGCTTCGCGCGCACTCGCTGATCGATCGGTAGGTGGAGCCGTGGACTTGCATGCGCTGTTTGATGACGTCGAAGGGGTTCATGAAGGCGTCGCTCGCTATTGTCGCGCAGGCGCCGCTCGTGGCTGGGAGCATCCGTTAGTGGGTGGTGGTGGTGTTCAATCAGTCTCGTGACCACTTGCCTGCCGCGAGAGGGTGGTGCCCAGAGGCGTTGCCGCCCATGGCTTGCTTCACTGCCTCGTAGGTCGCGAAGTAGACGGCGTGCGCGGGTCCTAGCATCACGCATCAGTCTCGTGTTCTCCTGCGCAAACCGCCTGCTTCTTCCGTAACCGACCTGCTCCCACTATGACGCTCGACAGCCCTCGCCATAATGACATGTAGCCCTCGACTCTTGATATTGTTGCTATCGCATTGCCGAGTCCGCTGTATATCGCTGCTGAGGTGGGGTTGACGACTTGCATCCGGGTCTGCGAACATGTCATCAGCGACCGCCCAGCACCATCCCTCAACCATCCATGGTGGCATGCGTACCTTGAGCAAGTCAATCGGGTACATGACAGAGTGTTCCTGCTCCTGTATCAGCCTCCCGTGCCCTCCGCACCGCTCCGTCTATATATGTCTTACAGCGATGCCCGCGAATGCGCCGGCAACCATATTCGCCGCGAGCGAGAAGTTCGGTGGAAGGGACTCATAGCTGCTCCCATCTGTATCAGCCCTCTGTTCGCCGGCGCGCGCCCAATAACGACATCGTTCGACATACTCGTATTCCTCATCCGAATCTACTACAAGATGCTTCTCGTGCCCGGCCATACGCCCCGGCTGGGCTCCAACAAGTGCGGTCTCCACGGTCGCGCGTCCAGCTGCTGCCGACATGTAACTCCGAGCTGGTCGGTCGTCTGCTGTGCACGTCGTTGAAGGGGATGGTGAAGGTGCTATTATCAGATCCAACGATCAATTATTCTGTGGCGGCTTTTACGGTCTGGAGCTCGGGAGGAGACCTGTAATTTTGTCCACTCGAGGTCAAAAGTCTAATGTCAACGGCGATGTCATGAGGGCTAGCATACATGTATCTCCTCGGACTCACGTCGTCGCCGGACAACATTCACACCACGGGCTCGTTTCGTACAGCTCGTCCGTACCATGGTATCTCACTCGCGCGACGCTGCGGACAGCGGTGTACCAAGATCCTGCAGGTACCGGCTGCATTCGCGCTGCCGGAGCTGCGAGCAACACTGCAGTTTCGAACATGAAGCTTTCCTGAGCTCGGTGACTTGTTCCCCCTTTTGGCCACTCCAGGAAGCTAAATGCCATGGATCGCCTAGAAGAATGGATGAGGACTGAGAGGAATGGCTGGGTAGCGGGCTGTCTACGAGATCACGAAGTGCGTACCACCACCACGGTCACTAGAGGATCAGCGATGTAGACGTCCTGATCATCAGCACAAACTGTCGATATGGGTGCCTACACCTAGACTGCACGCAAGCCGACAGCCTTGAGAACATCTCCCACGCCCAATCCTGGACCACCAGGCACAACATCTCTCCACACCTCCTCCTTCACCCTCTCCTCCACCTCCAATACCCTCCAGTTCGGACTCGGCTCATTCCGCAACCACTTGAAATCATCCACTTCCCTCCACTGATTCTCAACCTGTTCATCTTTTCCCCTCAAGTACAGGCCCGGCAACGGCGCAAACCTCACAGCTGTGCAATCCTCAATGATAGGCCGTCCGCTGGTCAGGAGATAGACATCGCAAAACTGACTCTCATGCATCCGAAACTGCCGGCTCGCGACCACGATCACGGAGTTCCGAACGTTGGTAAGGTGTGCGGCACCGCTGACGTGCCCGCAGATGATGAGGGAGTTCGAGATATTCTTTAGAGTCAACCCAGCAAAAGGATGGCCTGTCGAGGTTGGCGAGCTCATATCTACCACGCAGCGGTGCAGCTTGGAAAGCATGCCGGAGCTTGTGGCGTGGCCGGCGGAAGGAGGCAGAATGATATGAACTCCGTCGTGGTTGTCGATCTTGACAGAGGTACTTTGGGAGAACGACGGTTGACGAATGCGCATTGCTGGGTCGGGTTCGAGAGTAGCATCCTCTTCCTCCTCCACCCGCTCAGGAGTCCGAGAACGCAAATGCGCCGGCGTAGTCGCCAGACTAGACTCCGCCGAACTCCCCGACACATACCCCGGCACGCCCTTCCGTCGCTGGTCCGCCAGCACCGCCACATCATTCAAACTGATAGCCGATGCATTCTTCTTCTGCGTGAAGGAGACGCCGGACTTGAACGTGAATTTGGGTCGGGGAGCGAAGCTGCCTTTGATCTCCTGCAGCTTGTTGGCGAGTGCTTTGAGGGCGTCGCCGTACGTCCGCTGATCGTAGGCCGGGATGATGGAGGAGGCGTCCTTGACTGCGTCTGAGAGGCGGGCGATACTTGCTTGGCAGTGCTCGACGGCGTCTGCGCGCTCGCCGCCGGATGCGCCGTGGGTTTCGAGGGCGTTCATTTGTTGGGTGAGGTCTGGGATGAGATTAGTATTGGTATAGACCCGCGATTTGAGTGTGGTGTGGTACCTGTAACAGCACGCTGGAAGAAGCCGAAGAACTTTTCGCTGTTGGTGATCTCCTTTGTCAATTCTGGGAAGCCTTGCTGTTGTGCCATTGCTGTTGCTGTCGACATGGTTCTCAACAGCCTTGACGGAGTGCTCGAGGCAAAGCTTGCTAGGACGGTCTCGGCTTATAGCAAGTATGCCATACACCAACGTACGACCTTCTTTTTGGGCTATCCTCGTACACTCTGCTAGGTGCTGAGATTGGACGACTGATGGTGTACAACGTGCTTACAGCCCCGCAAGGCGATGTGCGATACATGAATGCACGATGAGGTGCAGGTGCAGGCAAGCGACCTTCCGCGCTAGCTACGGCATACCAAACCGTGCGCATAACACATATCTCCAGCCAGGACATATGGCAATAAGAGAGCCTACCTCGACTACCCACCAGAGAGCCAGTCGTATTGCAGCCTGTCTCCGGCGCGAGTGGTACTTGGGCCATTCAGATCCTCCGCAAGCGTAGCCTTCGCCTGCACGGCCGAATATACCTCATGAAAGCTCCGGAACGCTGAAGCAAGGCGTTGGCTGAATTCGAAGGTGAACATGTGGTATTGTATACATATGTATGTGGCTCTCAGGAAGAGGCCGCGCTGTGCGCAGGGACGTCGATGCCGTACGCCTCCTTGATGCGCTGCGCCCTCCGCTCCTCGTACCCCGGCGCATTCACACCTATACATTGATTAGCAAAAGCTCCCAAACAGGAAATGATAGTCGAGGCACGTACGAGCACTCTCGCCCAACTCATTGACCGTCTGCTCTACCGGTCTTCGCCTGTTCTTCCGCATGTACTCTTTCCGGGTTACTTCATCCACCTCTGGATCTCTCTGATACCCGTTCAGAGTACCGCCCGTGAAGGAAAAGGCGAAGAGCAGAGCAGCGAGCCCGGTGCCGTAGCCGATGATGAGTGGTGGTGAGCGAACTGTCACTTGTCAGAGTGTATATCTCGCGAGGCCCAGCTTGCCCTATTCCTTGCCACGTACATCTCAAACCCATCATTGTGCCCGCAAAGAACCCCCCAACAGCCGGGTTATACGCATCGTCCTTTTCTCTCAGGTTGGCCGAAGCATTCTTGCTGAACTCGTAGGCTCCGCCCATGGCAGCTAGTCTCGCTATCAGCGCTCGCTCTTCTCTACCCGCACGCACACGCAGCCCCTTCCCTCCTTACCGAACAGCGCGGTCGTGCTGCCGAACCGCGTGACAGCACCCCATGCGCCCACATTGTGTCGGGTGAGTGTGTTCTGTATAGTCGAGATGAAACCTCCTGCTGCGCCTGTCACTCCGGTGGCCTTGATCGCAGCGCTGATGGCGTCTTTGGGCTGGTAGAGATTCTCGACCTGGTCCTGGGAGGGCTGAGGGTCTGCCATTGTGTCCTATGGCTGCAATGGCAGGGAAGGGGGAGCTCCTGTGTTGTCGGTGATACACAGCTTTGAGGGAGAAGCGTTCCTGAGGCGCGAAGCGGGAGTGACCGCTGCATGAGATGTGGCGGCGTGGCGCAGGCATGAGCTTCGCGGCGTTGGTGAAGAACGATCATGTGAAATCGTGAACGAGGCAATCACTATGACTTCCCGCAACGGCAGCATGTTCCAACAACAGCTATAGAACGACGCCAGCGAGCCATATTGCATAGCCTCACATCCAACAACATGTCGAGCCCGCCCTATGGTCCAGGCAAAACGGCGCCGAAACTATGCGAAGACTTCCTCAACTTCGACCCTTACAGGGCCGTGAGGAACGCCAACCTTCTAGCCGATCACAGTCCTCCGGTGGGAGAAGGTCAATACCTGTCCTATAAGATAGGCAGCTGCAGACACGAGTACACCACCAAGCACACCCAGAGCGTCCTGCCTCCGCTCGACTTCCGACCCGATGGCACAACCAGGCACAAGCTGGCGGCGGTATGCAAGAAATGCAGGCTACTCGCGGCGGTATCGATAGACTATAGGCGGGCGACCAGTCCTTGTCCCAACAACGAATACCCTCTCCACCACTTCCAGCGCCTACCAGAAGAGGATGGCACGTCCCAGACGCAGATCTTCTACGCTTGGCAGTGCTCAGCGCCGCAATGTCAGGCGCATCTGCAGATCGCATACCGGCAGCCAAAGCTGTCAGACACAGATCGGGATCTGTTGACGAACACCGAGCGGTTGAAGCGGAGGTACGAGGCGGCGGTTAGGGAAGATCCCGCTAGAGATGGCATACGGCAGGCGACGCCAATGGAAGCGTTATCGAGGCTACGGAGGTACATCAAAGACTCGTTGGACCCTGCTCATAACCGACGCGCATTCCCAGCAGGAAACAAGCGCTTCATGGAGGCCTTTGGCGTGCAGGGGCATGACTGCCTGGAGCTGCTGCAGAGGCTTGGCTTCAAGTATGAAGAGACAGTAAGCTTGCTGCTTGCAGCGGCTACGCCCACGGAGATGCTGACGATTGGCAGGCCGAGCAGACCGAGTGGACACTGCCGGACCCGTCACTTGTTGACTTCCGGTTGCAGGCCGACGGCAACAGTCTACGGGAGCTATTGGAAGATGTCGAGCTCGAGCTACTGTCTTTGATGTATAAGATTGCATCCGAGACTGGGGCAATCAATCCTGCAGCATCCGACGGTTGGTCGAGCGCAGTACGTGATGTGGAGCGGACGCTTGCCGCGCAAGGATGTATGTTGTCGTTGACTTTCATGCTTTAGGGGGCAAGACTGATGTGGTTTGCACAGACCAGCGCTACGCTCCGCAGAGGCGTGCGCCCGCATCAAACGATGTGCTGCCGTACGTCAAACATCCAGCAATCTCACCTCACGAGCAATCATCGCTGACAACTCATAGATACTTGGCAAGCCTAGGAGTGCTGCAAGACTTCGCCGACTCCCTGATTGAGTTCGCTTTCGATCGGCAATCGAGTTGTGATCCTGAGCGACAGGCCTACTACTTTGAGTGTCTGCAAGTCATCGCCGAGAGCAGAGGCACCGAGCAACTCCAAACGAAAGTCGTCATGCTACACTCGCAAGACCTGGTGAGCCGGAGAGACCTCTCGGCTGCATTTAGATATCTTGGTGTGCAGGTGCCGACAGTGTGCAGTACTCCTCTGACCGACGAGTACATTCTCGACTGCTTCACGGCCCGACAGTCAAGCGTGAGCACAGCTGTTGCTGAGCAGAATCGAGAGGCACTGCAGAAAATCGCAATTGCCAGGTCCAGTCAGAAGCTGCTCAAGGCTTCCAAGCAGTCTGTGGACACTTACGAAGACGCGTTGGCGTGGCTTGGGCCGGAAGCCACGAAAGACACCCCCGACGACCTCCTGTTGGCTCTTGCTGCCACCAAGGACGAGAGCGCCGCGGACAAGGAAATCGTGGCCAAGGCGATCGGCACCATCGCGCGGGAGCGCAGGAGCAACGCCCTTAACAACTGGCTCCTCACTGGCAACAGTGCAGGATACGAAATGAGTGTGGACGAAGCGCTACGCTATATTGGTGTCGAACAGAGGCTCGACGAGCTAGACACGGCAGTCCTTTCCATGCAGTTCGATGGAGTCAGGGCCGACAAGCCGGGCGAGCAGACCGAGAAGGCGATCCGAACAATCCAGAAGGCGTTGGCCGCGCCCTCTCACGCTCCCGAGAGCTGGCCAGTCGGTCTGATCAGCCATGGCAATACATGCTACCTCAACAGCCTCCTGCAGTACTACTTCGGCATGAAGCCCTTCCGCGACATCATCCTCAATTACAATCAGTACAAGCTCGATCTCCACGAGACGAAAGAGAAGAAGCATTGTGTGGGTGGCCGCCATATTTCAGCCATCGAGATCAAGAGCGGACAGCGCTTCGCAAG
>NAJQ01000669.1:0-16322 GCA_005059865.1 Friedmanniomyces simplex
GTATCCACGGTCCTGGTACGCCGCCGAGGCCGCCCAGATCATGTGAGCAGCGCCCGACTTGCCGATGCCCTGGGAGAGAAATCTCGGGAGGATGGCGACGTTCAGCACATTGCCGGTGTAGATAAAGGTGCGCGCGGCCGACGCTGGAAGCTGTGCAAAGCCCGAGACGGCCTGTTGCGCGGCGACAAAGGCGCTGTAGATGTTGATTGTCGTGTCGCGACTGAAGTCGGCCAAGGAGAGGGCGAAGGGATCGTCGGCGGGGGTAAAGGTCACGGCGCTCACTGCGACGCGGGTGTCAGTCGGCCAGCGATAGCACCGTAGGGGGCGAGGGCTGACCATTGTAGATAACGACACTGGGGATGCCGAAGACCTTTTTTACCTTGGCAAAGGCGCTGACCACATCTTCGGTCTTGGAGAAGTCGCTCGGGATGTGTAGTTGATCGTCGGTGCTGTCGGCATCCTTGAGTGAGCGGGCGGCAAGGGCGACCTTGTAGCCCTTGGAGGCAAAGGTGCGGGCGACGGCCTGGCCGACATTGGAGCCTGCACCGAGGATGAGGACAACGGGGGATTTGGCGGCCATGATTGGATGCGAGGTCGACTAAGGATCAGTAACTTGTGAGGTATTTCGTACTCGGTCGTGCCTCAAATTGGGGAGAACATGAAGTCGGGCGCAGTCCATTTCAGTGCGAACCTTCGAGCGGCTAATGTAAGATAGGTTTCAGTCGGATTTGTCACCCATACTTAAGTAGCATTTGTCAGCCGGTGTTGAGGACTGCCTGGATTGCTTAGTCAAAGCCGAAAAATGTGTTTGGTCGTACAGCTACATGTATGCTCCGGGGAGCGTAAATTCGATGCGCTCGTAGGTAGTGTCTGTGCTTATTAAGTAAGGGAGTGGATTAGAAAGCTATAGTAGACGCGGTGGAAAAGAAGGAGCGAACGTGTTTGCAGCGTGTAACCTGCGTAGATGTATAAAGTCTAGTCTAACAGCTTCGTTACTAGACAGTGAATTACTCCCGCACTATTACTACTACTACCTCCGAGCTTCAGTACACCGCGCAACCTTACGAACCCACATCGTATCGTCCATTACGATATCAACACTACCCGCCGTTACTATAGACTTCAAGAACCTGCCGCATTTCAGGCCGGCTAAGATCAAAACTTACCGCAGCGATACCTACGATCGCATCTCGCCTTCAACTACTAAGTTCGATGCAAAGGGAAACACCCTTCTTATTACCGCCGGCGGTACGTCGCCGCCTATTACGCAGTCTAGATGTCTATACTAACACGCTCCTAGCAACTAGCATCGGCTACTCTATCTGTAAGTCCTTTGCTAAAGCCGGCATAGCGCGCATTATTATCCTCTAGCGCCGTAAATCGGTCCTTGCCGCTACAAAGGAAGCCCTCGGAAAAGCCTACCCTACTACTTAGGTCGAGACCTACGCCGCCTCGCAGTCCGACTTCCCGCGTGTAACCGAGATTATCTAGTCTATCGGCGAGATTAATGTCCTTATTCCCTACGCTACGAGCGCCGGCGACTTAGAAGGCATGAAGCCTACTAGAGACAATAAAACGGAGTAGATAGCTAATATCTATATAGTTAATATCGTTGGGCTCTTCCATATAGTCCGCGAGTTCCTAGCTCTACCGTCGACTACTTCTAGTAGTCCGAAGAGTGTTATCTACGTTTCTTTAAACGCGTCGCAGATGTATTTCCCGGGAGGCAGTAGGTACTATAGCTCGAAAGCTACGGCGAACTAGATGATTACGCACTTCGGCTTCGACGAGCCGAAGGGGAACGTGAAGTTCTACTCTTTTCACCTAGGTGCTATCTAGACGCCGCTAGCGTAGAAGAACGTACTAAAGGACATAGTAGTGTAGGAAGACGGTAAGTCCCGACTTTCGTATCTTGAAGTTTGCCCGACTATGCCGCTAACGAAGAGGGTCTACAGTAAAACTGCCTAGCGACTTTGCTGTCTAGCTTGCTAGTCCGGAGGCCGATTTTCTGAACGGCCGCTTCGTGTAGGCTGCGTAGGATATAGATAAAATAATCGCTATAAAGGAGAAGGTAGCTAGTAATCCAAATCTTCTGACTATTACATTAGCTAAGTAGAGTAGCGTGAGGAACTGCACCACAAGATTGGCGTGTGCGGTACATTGCCCTAGAGTACGAGATAGCTGCCGAGAAGCATATACTACTAGTAGGAGCCTTGAAAATCGATACCATTTCCGTGAAGTTAAACAAGAAAGTAGGGGGCCGGTATTACGAATGTTGAAATAAGAGGTTACGCCTATGTATGTGTACAAGCATCTGATTATCTACATTAAGAGAGAGAGCAGATAAAAGGTTCTTAGCTGCTTAGTAACTAGTCTCTTAGCAGAGTAGAAGTATATGTTATAGTTATACGGAAGGTTAACCGAACAACACGTAATAGATACGACATCCTTAGGGTTTCCTACGAGCGTACCTAGAATACGCGAGCTACGCGACCTTAACAAACGTTCATTAAGAGCGCGCCTATCGCGAGTTATACGATAAGTACGCTTACTACGATTAAGCGCATATAGCGCGCAAGTTGCGGCTATATGAATCTTATATAAGTATAGTAGGCGAGCTTTCTTTATATATAGTTCGTGTTCAACTTATGTTGCAATCTAACTAAAAGGTCTTTGTATACCTAGGAACGATTCTAGTAGAGTAGTTTATTAACGAGAGAAGTATTACCCTATACTAACCGTATCTTAATACTATCTAAGCCTACTAAGCTCTACTATATAATACTACCTTATAGGGTCGCAAAACTTTAAATATCCTTAAGGGCTTAGTAGTACTTTAGATACGATAATATCTTCTACTAATAGAGACTCTAGCGTAGCCTCGGCTATATGCACAACTAGCGATACCTATTTGAAGGTCGCTAGACCGGACTTCTATTATAGAGACTATAATAAGCTCGACGATTAGCTTAACTAGATTATACTCTACTTTCGCCTTAATGGAATCCGGGAGGATGCTCGTAAGACAATAATTGTATTATCCTACCTTTAGGGGGAAGCTTAGAGCTAGATTTGCCCTAAGTTATAAGACGCCTTAATTAAGAATATCGATAAGGACGGGATCTTTAACAACTAGAAGAAGTTCGTTAGTACTATTAAGGGTATCTACGGGCTAAGCAACGACTAATAGACCGCTATTTAATAGATCTAATATATTACCTAGAGGGTATTAGCATCTTAATATACCGCTAAGTTTAAGGAATATACTAACCGTACCGGATAGGACAACGCCGTACTCCGCACTATATACTACCGCGGACTAAAGGACAACGTTAAGGATAAGCTTATACGCTATAGAGGAAAGACAATAACGCTAGACGAGCTATAGAAAGCCTCGATCCGGGTTAACGATTAACTCTATAAACGATTTATAGAACAACATACTAATTAGATATACGGACAATCTAGCTATACTACTACCGGCTAGTCCGGAGGTTAGTAACGTTGCAACCCTAATACTATAGAAATCGACAATACCTAGAAGTATCCTAGGAACTAGGGACGGGGTAGAGGATAGAAGAGGGGTAACTACTAGGCCTAGGGTAAGAAGCGAGAAGGACTAAGTATTATAATCGTTTGTTATGTAACGGATTACTCGGATTATGTAATAGACCTTAACGTATAACTCTCGTCGGAACGCCTAAGTACTACGGGAAGGCGATCTGTCGATCGTCGCGATTATAGTTAGAGAGCGGAATAATCGGACGGAGCGGCCGTACGAGAGGCGTAGTTAAGAAGACAGTCCTTACGGGTAGTTAGGAGCTTCGTGCTCAACTTAGTTAACTAAGTTACACCCTTAATTAGATCGTCTAAACCTACCTTAACCTCTTAATTGGATATTCTTCGTAACGGACTATAAGGGACCGTAACACTAAGTTGCTACAACTATTAGAAGATAGGATACTACGTACGAGACTACTATAGCCGTAAGGTGCAACTATAGTAGCGTAAGGCTAAAATGCAGCTATACGAGGTTAACGTTATAACTAAAACGGAAAACGAGCTACTAATCGAAATAACTTAGGACAAGTATAACACTATAACTAAAGATAATCATACTTAACTCTATTAGTCGTTCTACGATAAGGGCTCCTATATAACCTACTACTCGAGCAAGTATAGGACCGGGTTAGGACTATTCCCTCGCATAATTATAGAACTAAATATAGAACTAAACGCTACTTAGGGGCATCCTACGCTTTAGGATAGTATTATATACCCTAATAAAGATAGCGATATATTAGTGCTACGTCTACTATTACCGTATTAGGATAGAGATAACGGTAATATCGCCCGAGGAAGGTCTCTACCTCTACTTAGGTAGGAGGATATAACCCTATATAAACCCTAAGAAGACTCTTCAAAAGAGGAGAGCAACTACGAAGGATCGAATTAACTTATTCCGGAACACTAACTAGCAAGCTAAGTTACAATAACCGGAACCGAGGATCTTAGAGTTATACCTAAAATTAACGACTCTAACGTAGTTAATAAATTAATACTAGAGGACTTAGAAGAAGAGTACTCTAACGACAATACGCTAGGAGATAGCGAGGTACTCTACTTTAGCGTAGACGGACTAGAACCTATTTAACAAATAGTTCTCTACCTAGTACGATAATTCGAAGAAATATTCCCGAAGATTTAAGGGAAGTAACGACTATACCCCTACGAGCTCGACTAGACTCTAGTATAGCTACGAGCTATATTCTAGAGCTACCGATAGGTCTTAGAAGAAAGCGAGAGCTACGCCTATATACGAGAGAGTATACCTATAGGAAGCACCTTTAACCCCGCTAGCGGATATACTACGCTAGATAGTATATATATCTCCAAACAAATAAGAGAGCGTATTAAGGTTCTCGGACAACGATATAAGGAGATCAAACGAATATAGATTTAGTATTATAACGATAAGATAACCGAATCTCAAATACGCTAACAATACGCAATATACATACTATAATAGTCTATACTACCGCTTATGCTAGTATATAGACCTTAGCTAATCTAGATTAGTAGCGTATTCTAATACGTTCGGATTACTACGAGAGGGCTAGTTAGCATAATATAAGCAAATAGGAGAGTTACGCTTAGACCTAAGGATAGACCCCTTAGCTAGGAAGTCTACCTTAAGGATATAAGGACTCCTAGCTAACAGGCAAAAAACTAATAGGACCCGTTAGTAGGAGCAACCTACGGGAACTAAACAATACGAACGCTTAGACGACTTTAGCACTAGTCTTCTACACTAAATGCATTGTTAATAGATACGAAACTTAGGCTATAATAGACTCCGGAGCTAGCGGAATGTTTATCGTAGCCTAGTTTGTAAAACAATACGGGATCGCGACCCGAAGAAAGAAAGATAGAGGGTACAAATTAACGGCCGTAGATAGCTTGTCCCTACCCGACGTAAATAGCGAAACAATACCGCTATAACTAGTCTTCTAATAGTACTATAAGACGGTTATCCTAGATATCGTGCCTATAGCTAGATATAATATCGTTTTAGGCACTCCTTAGTTAGAACGATATAACCCCTATATCGAATAGAGGAAACGAGTACTTATGTTTACGAGATGCAATTGCGTTATCGACATTAACCTATTACATTAGTAGCGTTCGATAATAGATAAGAGAAGACAGATTAGAGAGATTAGTTAATTAATAACGACGCTAAATAATAGCTCGGGTTCGATAGATACTAGTAAGGTCCTACTACATGTTGCGACCCTATAAGGTAGTGTTACGTAGTAGAGCTCGGTAGGCTTAGATAGTGTTAAGATACGGTTAGTATTAGGTAATACTTCGCTCGTTAATAAACTACTCTACTAGAATCGTTCCTAGGTATACGAAGACCTTTTAGTTAGATTGCAACATAAGTTAAACACGAACTACATATAAAGAAAGTACGCCTACTATATACATAAGAGATTCGTGTGTTATTAAGGCTGCTCCCTGCTCTGTTCTACTCTGCCTCGCAGAGCGATAGAGCAGCAGAGCGAGCCGCTACTCTCTGCTCTATTAGCTCTATATAGGAGAGCAATAGAGCAGACAGATTAAAGGAGTGTCCCGAGCTTCCTTGCTCTATCCCGCTAAGGCTATTCTCTATAAGAGCACCGGGGCGGAACCTTTTCCGTTATAATGTTCGTAATACTAGATTACTAAGTTAGGACTAATAGAGGAAGTAATATACCTCCTAATATTCCTAAAGAGTTTACGAAGTAGAAGCGCCTCTTTTAGGAAGAGATAGGGCTTAAAGCCTTGCCTAAACATCGACTATAGGATTATGTAATTAGACTCTAGCCTAGTAAAGATCTACGATAGGGATTACTCTACGCGCTATCCTAAAAGGAGCTAGAAGAACAACGCAAATAGTTAGACAATAAACTAGCTAAAGGATAGATTAGGAAGTTACAATTATTAGCCGCTTTACCCGTAATGTTCATTCTAAAGAAAGGAGGAAAACTACGGATAGTTATCGACTATAGACAACTTAACGCGGTTACCGAGAAAAACCGGTACCTTTGCTAAAAATTAAGGAAATAAAGAACTACCTTACGGGAGCAACTTAGTACTCGAAGATTAACCTTCGAGACGTATTCTATGCTGTCCGTATAGCAGTAGGAGAAGAATAGAAGATAGCCTTTAGGATACGCTTTAGACTCTTCGAGTTCTAATACCGGAGAGTATACTATAGATATAAGGCTAGCTAGTATACTTAGCACTACTAGGGCTAGAAGGCATGCCTAAGGCTATCCCGCGGCTCCCTGCACGGGGTATAGGCGTATATCGTACGCTAATGCTACGTCCCTTATATAAAGTAGTACTAAGCGCTTTCTTTAACAAACTGTTTAGTTAGAGGGCCTTTTACGCTACGAGATATTGTCCTCCTAGATATATCCTATATTAGTGCTAAGTACTCCCCCTATTTGCAGCCCGTAAGGCCTATAATAGACCCCCCCGCCGCGTCTACGCCTCCTATACTCGACGAGGGCATCGTCCTACGATTTATCGAAGGCCTAGAGGGTAGATCTCCGTTATCTTTAACGGAGAGCGTTGCGGAGGAAGAGGCAGAAATAGGCGGTAGCGAGACCGCGTTAACTAAGGAGCGCCTACGCGTTATACGCGAAGACTTAGAAGTAGAACTCGAGATCTAGAGGATTAGCGAGTAGCTAGACTAGCTTTATTGTCGTCGCTAGGCGGGCCGTACGCCCGTACTAAGTACTAGTACCTTAACGAGAGCTTCGACTATTAGCACGCATAAGGCATTACGAGGTCGCCTCGCAGGTAATACCCGTACGCGTCGATAGTAGCGCGAACCGCCCTAAGTTAAGGGAGCCGAAACTCTTTAAGGGTAAGACTCTAAAGGAGGCCCGGGAGTTTATCCGGTTCCTAGAACTCGTATTTGCCTTAGCCGGCTCCGCCTACGCGTAGAATCGCAATCGAATCCTATATAGGGTTATATTCCTCGTAGGCGAGCCGCGTAAGACGTAGTATTACGACTATAGCGTAGATCTACTAGAGGGCTATTCTTAGGAGGCTTTCAAGAAATTCGTCCTTAATTTAGTAGAGGATCTAGTAAATTAAAGCCTAAGCGTTACCCTCGCCTATAAGGCTATACGCTAAGGCGAGAATTAGACGGCTTAAGCCTTTGCCTCGGAGCTTACTATACTAGAGGAACAAATAAGCCCCTATACCGAGGAGTAGCGTACTCGCTATCTCCTCGCAAAGCTAAAGCCTACGCTACGTACGGTAGTCGTTACCTACTACGCGGTTCTAGTACGGCGGGAGGACCTTATCTCTCTAGTTACTTACCTAGAATCGGCAACAAAGCGCGAGCACGCACTCGGGACGCTTGCGCCTAATAGGCGCTTAGAAGACGACTCTTATAGAAGACGCTTAGCTAGCGGAAAACAAAGGCGTAGCCCCTAGGGACCGTCCTCGAAGGAGAGCGCTAGCGGAACGCATTCGTCTTACCCGGGAGCCGCCCTAAAGCTAGCTACGGGTAATAAGAAAGATATAGTATACTATAGCTATTATTAAGCGGGCTACTATAAGAACGAGTATCCTAACAAAAACAAGTAGGATAAAGACACGATTTGCACGGTAGGCGAAGGCGCCTTATACGCGTCGAAAAAGCGCTATACTAAGGAACTAAAAGTAGATAATATAGCCTCGGTTAGACGTATTCGCGATAAATCTATCTAGCGGGGTATCGAATCCTAGCTAGCGAAGCACCTACGGGGCGCTATCGTTATACCTAAGAAGATTACTCCCGTAGACGTAGTCCTAGATAATGCTGCTAATATTAATGTAATATTATAGAAGCTAGCATTAAAGTGCAACCTTACTAAGGTACGCGAAGCTAGCTTGCTAGCGGTAGAGGCCTTCCGGGGAGAGAAGGGCTACTATTATAGAGCGTATACCGTACGGTTACGCCTCGCGGACTCTACGGGAGTAGAGCGTACGAGCAACGCAACCTTTTACGCTATAGATATAGATAGCCCGGAGATTCTCCTAGGGCGCCTATAGAGGCGGCAGTTAGGAGTCGTAGTTAATAGCCGCAATAACTACTAGTAGTACGTAGGAGATAAGGAGACTACGCTATACTCGCGAGGCTCCGGAAATTCGCTCTATATACGAGCCGGAGGAAGTGCGAATTCTATACTATAGAGGTAGAGTTCCTAGGATATATCGTATCTATTATAGGCGTAGCGATAGATAGGCGTAGGGTAGCTACTATCGAGGAGTAGCCGCGCCCCGTATCCGTACGGGAGGTATAAGTCTTCCTAGGCTTTTCTAACTTCTATAGGAGGTTTATCCGGTTGTACTCTAAGATTGTCGCCCCGTTAACTAGCCTTACTAAGGGAGCTAAGGACGGGAAGAAGCTAGGCCCTATCGCCTAGGGCGTAGGCGAGGAGTAGGCGTTCTATATAATTAAAGCTACCTTTACTAAGGCGCCTATTCTCCGCTACTACTAACCTAAGGGCAAACTTTAGTTAGAAACTAACGCTTCCTAGTTCGCTATCTTAGCAATTATGTCTTAACTACGAGGCGAATGCAATTTGCTAGCGTAGTAGTACCCTATTGCTTTCTAGTCCCGGAAACTAAACCCTATAGAGCAGAATTACGAGACTTACGATAGTAAGTTACTCGCTATTATCGAGGGATTTAAGTAGTACCGCTATTACTTCGATAGCGCTACGTATGCGATTTAAGTACTTACTAACTATAATAACCTATACGAGTTTATAGGGGTAAAGTAGCTAAACGGACGATAGGCTCGCTAGGCTACGTTCCTAGTAGCCTTTAATTTCGTAATTAAGTATCGCGCTAGCAAGACAAACCCGGCTAACGGCCCTTCGCGACGCTCGGATTACGAGGGCAACTCGTAGGCAACTCGCTATCTCCTCCCGATACTATAGAATAAACTAGTAGTTTAGGAGCCTAAGCCGGATATAGCTACTATACTTAGCCGTGTCTATACTACAAATAATCTGTACGCGCCTCGCATAAGTAGCGAGGTATTACGAACATACGCTAAAAGATTATAGACGGCAAGGAAAAGGCGCGATAACAACTAATTAAGAGTCTAGGGATATTACGTAACCGACTAAGCCTCCTTAGACATAGTCGAACTAACTAGACGACCGACTAACTAGTTAAGTAGTCGAACGGACAGACTAACTAGACGACTACCGACATAGTCGAATAGTTAGATAGTCGCTAAGAGACACGAATCTCCTATATATATAGCAAGTATGCTTTCTTTATATATAGTTCGTGTTTAACTTATGTTACAATCTAACTAAAAGGTCTTCGCATACCTAGGAACGATTCTAGTAGAGATTAACGAGAGAAGTATTACCTAATACTAACCGTATCTTAACACTATCTAAGCCTACCGAGCTCTACTACGTAATACTACCTTATAGGGTCGCAATACTTTGAACATCCTTAAGGACTTAGTAGTTCTTTAGATACGACAATATCTTCTATTAACAGAGATTTTAGTACGGCCTCCGCTACTAGGACTAGCACCGACGACAAGATAAAGGTCGCTAGGCTCGACTTCTTCTACGGAGACCGATATAAGCTCGACAACTAGTTAAACTAGATCCTCCTCTACTTCTAACTAGAAGGGGTTAAGGAGGAGAAACGTTCCCTAATAGCCGCGTCCTATCTTAGGGGCGAGGCTTAATAATAGATTCGACTACGACTTACCGACAAGTTACTACGTAACTTAGACCCGGAAGGTATCTTTGGAAACTTCCGCGCCTTTGTTCTTAAGGTCTAAAGCATCTATAGACTTAGCAACGAACAATAAGTCGCAATTCGATAGATCTAACATATTACTTAGAAGGTATCCGCATCCTAGTATACTACTAAGTTTAGCGAGTATGCACAAAAGACTAGATAGGACGATAGCGCCTTACGTACTATATACTACCGCGGACTAAAGGATTATGTTAAGGACGAGCTTATACGCTACGGAGCCGACTAATTAACCTTATTAAACCTAATAAAGGCGGCGATTAACGTCGACGATAAACTCTACGAGCGATCTATAGAGAAGCGTTACAACTATCAGAATTACGGACGATCTAGCTATACTACTAACGGCTAGTCCGGAGGTTAGCAACGTTATAATCCTAACGCTATAGAAATCGACAATACCTAGAAGTATCCTAGGAACTAGGGACGAGGTAGAGGACAAAGGAAGAGCAACTACTAGGCCTAGGGTAAGAAGCGAGAAGGACTAAAGTGCTATAACTATTAGAAGACAGGACACTACGCACGAGACTACCGTAGCCGTAAGGTGCAACTATAGTAGCGTAAGGCTAAAATGCAGCTATACGAGGTTAACGTTATAACTAGAACGGAGAACGAGCTACTAATCGAAACGGCTCGCGACGCATACAACGCTACAATTAAAGATAATTACGCTAGGCTCTATTAGTCGTTCTGCAATAAGGACTCCTATATAACCTACTACTCGAGCAAGTATAGGACTAGGTTAGGATTGTTCCCTCGCATAATTACAGAACTAACTATAGAACTAAACGCTACTTAGGGGTATCCTACGCTATAGGATAGTATTATATACCCTAACGAAGACAGCGATATGTTAGTGCTACGTCTACTATTATTATATTAGGATAGAGACGACGGCAATATTGCTCGAGGAAGGTCTCTACCTCTACTTAAGTAGGAGGATGCAACCCTACATAAAACCTAAGAAGACTCTTCCGAAGAGGAGAGCAACTACGAAGAATCGAATTAACCTATTCCGGAACACTAATTAGCAAGCTAAGTTATAATAACCGGAATAGAGGATCTTAGAGTTATACCCGAAATCGACGACTCTAATATAGTTAACGAATTAATACTAGAAGACTCTAAAGAGGAGTACTCTAACGATAATACGCTAGGAGATAACGAGGTACTCTACTTTAGCGTAGATAGACTAGAACTAATTCGAAGGATAGTCTTCTACCTAGTACGACGATTCGAAGAAATATTCCCGAAGATTCAAGAGAAACGACGGCTATACCCCTACGAGCTCGACTAGACTCTAGTATAGCTACGAGCTATGTTCTAGAGCTACCGACAGATCTCGGAAGAAAGCGGGAGCTATACCTACGTACGAGAGAGTATACTAATAGGAAGTACCTTTAACCCCGCTAGCGGATACATTATACTAGACGGTATACATATCTCTAAACAAATAAGAGAGCGTATTAAGGTTCTCGGACAACGATATAAGGAGATCGAACGAATGCAGATCTAGTAGTACGACGACGAGATAACCGAATCTCAAATGCGCTAACGATACGCGACGCACATACTACAATAGTCTATACTACCGCTTATGCTAGCATATAGACCGCAGCTAATCTAGATCGGTAGTATATTCCAACACGTTTAGATTACTACGAGAGGGCTAGTTAGCACGATCTAAACAAATAGGAGAGTTACGCTTAGACTAAAGGACGGCCCCTTAGCTAGGAAGTCTGCCTTAAGGACTTAAGGATTCCTAGCTATTAGGCAAAAAACTAATAGGACCCGTTAGTAGGAGCGACCTACGGGAACTAAACAACACGAACGCTTAGACGATTTTAGCACTAGTCTTCCGCACTAAATGCATTGTTAATAGACACGAAACTTAGGCTATAATAGACTCCGGAGCTAGCGGAATGTTTATCGCAGCCTAGTTCGTAAGATAACACGGGATCGCGACCCGAAGAAAGAAAGATAGAGGGTACAAATTAACGGCCGTAGATAGCTCGTCCCTACCCGACGTAGACAGCAAAACAATACCGCTGCAACTAGTCTTCTAATAGCACTACGAGACGGTTATCCTAGATGTCGTGCCTATAGCTAGACACGATATCGTTTTAGGCACTCCTTAGTTAGAACGATATAACCCCTATATCGAATAGAGGAAACGAGTACTTACGTTTACGAGATGCGATTGCGTTATCGACATCAACCTATTACATTAGTAGCGTTCGATAATAGATAAGAGAAGACAGATCGGAGAGATTAGTTAATCGAAAACAACGCTAAATAATAGCTCGGGTTTAATAGATACCCGGCAAGGTCCTGCTAGATTACTAAGTTAGAACTAATAGAGGAAGCAACGCACCTCCCGATATCCCTAAAGAGTTTACGAAGTAGAAGCGCCTCTTTTAGGAAGAGATAGGGCTTAAAGCCTTACCTAAGTATCGACTATAGGATTATATAATTAGACTCTAGCCTAGTAAAGATCTACTATAGGGACTACTCTACGCGCTATCCTAAAAGGAGCTAGAAGAACAACGCAAATAGTTAGACGACAAACTAGCTAAAGGATAGATT
The DNA here is from genome assembly GCA_005059865.1 of Friedmanniomyces simplex. NCBI lineage: Eukaryota > Fungi > Ascomycota > Dothideomycetes > Mycosphaerellales > Teratosphaeriaceae > Friedmanniomyces > Friedmanniomyces simplex. The sequence continues at coordinate 12,928 of NAJQ01000669.1, forward strand.
AGGAAGTTATAATCGTTAGCCGCTTTACCCGCAATGTTTGCTCCGAAGAAAGGAGGAAAACTACGGATAGTTATCGACTATAGACGGCTTAATATAGTTACCGAAAAGAATCGGTACCCGTTGCTAAACATCGAGGAAATAAAGAACTACCTTACGGGAGCAACTTAGTACTCGAAGATCGACCTTCGAGACGCGTTCTATGCTGTCCGTATAGTAGTAGAAGAAGAATAAAAAACAGCCTTTAGGATATGCTTCGGACTCTTCGAGTTCCTAGTTATGCCTATAGGGCTTACTAATGCACTAGCTACATGTTAAGAGGTTGTTAACGACGCCTTACGAGATATACTCGACGTTACCGCTATTGCCTATATAGACGATATACTTATCTTTACTAGAGGCACGCGCGAACAATACGCTAAGGATGTCGGAGATATGCTCGAACGACTCGGTAACCTAGGATTTAAGACTATACCGGAGAAATGCAAGTTCTTTAGGAAGGAAGTCGACTTCCTAGGATTCGTTATAGGAGTTAACGGCATTCGCATAGATCCTAAGAAGATTAGATCTATTATAGAATAGCTAACTCTACAAACGCTTAAAGACGTCTAAGCATTCCTTAGACTCGCTAACTATAATAGGAAGTTCATTTAGGGCTACTCGAAGATCGCTATACTACTTACCTCGCTTACGAAGAAGGACGTTAAGTTCGATTAGGGTAGGGACTAGGAAAAAGCCTTTTAAAGACTTAAGGAAGCAAGTGCATCCGCACCGATACTAGCTATATTTGACCCCGAGAAGAGGGTTATTATCGAAACCGACGCCTCCGACTACGCGATAGGGGCTTGCCTTATACAAGACAAGGACGGCAACCGATACCCTATCGCTTACTTCTTAAGGAAGATGTTACCCGCGGAATAGAACTACGAAATCTACGATAAAGAACTGCTAGCAATCGTTGTAGTATTGCGCTATTAGAGAATGTACTATAAAGGAGCTACTAGACTTACTATCTACTCGGATTATAAGAACCTACAATACTTTACTATAACTAAGGACTTATCGAGACGATAATGCAGATAGTTAGAGCTACTCGGACAATATAAGTTCGACATTATATATACTCCTAGCAAAGACAATAGGCGCGCCGACGCGCTAAGTAGACGAAGCGACTATATAGAAGGAAATAAGTCGAAACTATAGCAGATCCTGATAGTTAACAAAGACAGTAGCTTAAGTGCTAAGGCACAAGAGTTTAATGCTACATTAAGAATACTACGAGACTTAGGCGAGGAATTCCCTATAGAACACGGGAAATATAAGGTCCCGCTAGAGAAAGAAAACGACTACATTCGAGAGTACTACGATAGACTAACGGTTAGCTATCCTAGAGTCTCCTAAACTACGGAACATATCCGACGGAACTTTGCCTTCCTAATAATAAGACAAAAGGTCTTAGAGTACATTAAACGATGCGACGACTGCAATAAGAATAAGGTATCTCGCTGCTAAGTACGGCAATCTAGAATTTCGAGAACCGCTATAACATCCTTAGGACGAAGTTACGATAGACTTTATTATTAAGTTACCTAAGTTAGTAGACCCTATTACTAGGCACGAACACGACTCGATACTAGTTATAGTCGATCGATTAACAAAGTACTCCTACTTTATCCCTTGTAGCGAGACTATTATAGCCTAGCAATTAGGTTGCTTAGTGCTTAATAGACTTGTACGCTATTACGGGATACTAACTGTCTTTATTACGGATAGAGACAAGCTCTTTACATCCAACTACTGGAAAACGCTAGTCGCAGCAATAGGAATTAAACATAGGCTATCTATAGCCTTCTACCCGCAAACCGATAGACAAACCGAGCGAAGTAATTAGACACTCGAAGCATATTTGCGATACTACGTTAACTACGTACAAGACAACTAGGTAGCACTCCTACCTATAGTATAGATCGCAATTAACAATAACGCTTCCGAGACTACGAACGTTATACCGTTCTACGCTAACTTCTAGAAAGACCCTAACCTCTTTATAGAGGCTAAGCTAGGTCCTTAGACTAATCGAGCACTAAAGTCTTTAGCCGATCTTAAGGACGTCTACGATACTATACGATAAGCAATTACTAAATTACAAACTACTCTAAGCAGGCAACGCTATAAGGACTCAAAAACGGCACCTTAGCTTAAGGAGGGGGATAAGGTATACCTCCTTACGAAAAATCTCAAGACTAGACGAGGTATAAAGAAACTAGATTATATAAAGGTCGGACTATGTTTAGTCGACAAACAAAGAGGTTAGCTAGCTATAAGCTACGCTTGCCTAAGGACACTAGGATACATCCGGTGTTCTATATATTACTCCTAGAGCCCGCAGACCTAGATACCGCGCTATAAACAACGTTTTATTTCGAACCCTAGGAGGAAGACGAATTCGAGCCCGAAGAGATCCTAGAATAGCGGGGTTAGCGATACCTCGTTAAGTAGAAAGGATACCCTAACGAAGACAATACATAGGAACCTAAGGCTTACCTTAAGAATTCCCCCTAACTTCTAAAACAATTCTACTAATACCGCTTATAGAAGGTTCGAAAGGGAGATTCTAGAACGCATCGTTATAGACGATCGAGAAATTAGCCTACGAAGGGATAGGTAGTTAGAATTTACCCTCTAACTCCTCTAATATCTCCTTAGGCTCTAAAAGACATTTAGCCGGTACCTCTAGCGTACTAGGACCCTCGGCAGGAAGCTCTTATAGAGTAGTAAACTCCTTGCTAATCGCCTTCTCCTCGCGGCTCTCTACTACGCGTAGCTATTTCCGCAAACGATAAACGCGAGATATAGCCTCGGTTACCTTCTCTTCCGTATCGTCTAATTTTCGCTTTAGCTCCTAACGCTAATTGCGCAACCGCTCCTACTCGGTCTACGTAACCGTTACGTTATAGCTAGCGTACCCTCTTCGTACGTACTGCGAATAGCATCTAAACCGGATATCTACAATATATCTTAGACGGACCTAGCCTTCCGGTACCTTCGCGGTTCGATAGGAGGAGTAAGGGGAGGGCATTTCGCGGCCTTCGGATTCGATAAGAAGGGCTTAATATTCGCGTCGTTCTCTTCGAGTTAGCGGCTCTCCGCTTATAATGTACGAGTAAGGAAGATACTTATAGAAAGCTCGAGGACGAGCTAAGAGATAAGGCGGGGGTAATATTACGAACATGCGCTAAAAGATTATAGACGGCAAGGAAAAGGCGCGATAACAACTAATTAAGAGTCTAGGGATATTACGTAACTAACTAAGCCTCCTTAGACATAGTCAAACTAACTAGACAACTAACTAACTAGTTAAGTAGTCGAACGGACGGACCGACTAGACGACTACCGAT
>NAJQ01000067.1:0-32553 GCA_005059865.1 Friedmanniomyces simplex
GACCGGTTTGTTTGCTTGCTTGCCTTCCCACCCCTGCCCCCTTGCCCCTGGACTGGGGAATTTTGCTCTTTCTACCCTTACCTTTTTGTGTGTGTGTGGACTTGGGGGAGGGGGGGAGGGGGGTCGTAACCTAGAGCATATCCTATGTTAATTCGCAAATCCGCACCCTTTTTTTTCATTCGCTCAAGGGAACGTTGCATTGCTTTCGTTTTATTGCGTTTCGTTTCCAAGGGGAGCGATGGTGTTGCATAGAGGCGGCGGTGGCTTTGGCATAGCGGTTCTTTACCATGCTGGATTCTGATTTGAGCCGCGTTTCTGTTGTTTAGACGTCGTCCCGACCCCGGTCCGGCAACAACAACAACACCACCACCGCTAGCAATAGCAATAGCGGCGGAGCGGTGTTTCAGCTGCAGCAGGGACCGATGAAGGAACTGCATGGAAAGCAACAAGGGCAGCAGAGTCAACAGCAAAGTCGACAGCATCAGCAGCATCATGTCAAGCCGCAACAACATAAAGCCCTCATCGGGCACGGTATGACCCGCACGCGCTCGAGGAGTAATAGCGGCGGCGGCGGTGGCGGTGGTGGAGGGAGCGGTGGTGGGCATAGACCCACTTCCTCGGGGAGTGTCAAGAGTCTGGGCGCGGGCGCGGGTACGGGCACGACTTCGGCGGGGAGGACTTCTTCTGCGGTTGCCGGTACTGGGGCTGGGGCTGGGGCTGGGGGGATGGTGAGTCTAAGGGGAAGTGGAGGAGGAGGGGAAGCGAGGGTCGGAAAGGAGGGTTGAGAGGTTACGAGACGGGGGGGGGTTGCTTTGTCATTATTGGGGGAATCACTGGGGATGCCGTTGTTGCGATGCGATGCTGCGGGGGTTAAACAATTCGAGGGGACGTGCGGGTATGGGGTAAGGTATGGATCGATCCATGGAGCTTTTTGGGAGAGGCGTTCGGAGGACAGGGAAAGCTTTCTGTTGTCTTCCACTCTCCGTCGTGGGCGGACTTGGGGCGGAATGGGGCGTGGTGTGGATAGATGGGTGTGCGGGATAGTATCCTACTTCGGCGGGTTAGCAGTCGTTGTTCTAGGAAAGCAAAAAGTTACTGCCCGATCGATCATGAAAGACTGTCTAAATGTATTCCTTCCGTATGTCCCACAGGCAAAAAGGGCTCCACCGCGATTCGAACGCGGGGCCTCTTGCAGATGAGACGGCAACCCAAAGCAAGAATCATACCACTAGACCATGAAGCCGGAATTTTGATAGATTGCTCGCTCGAAGATATATATGTCCCTCGAAAACTTTTCGGTTGCCTCGCAGACAAAGCGAGGGCTGTAACCAAGGCTCGCTGTTGCGCTTTAGCAATATTTGATGGGCTCTCCCTTAGAAATTTGATTGATGGGTCCAGCATTGGCTGTTGAGTTTCCCACCGATGCTTCTGCCTATGTCGCAGGCCGATGGAAATGGCATAACGATCGTACCCTTCGATGCTTCCGCGATGGCCTGAGCAGCCCCTATGCTGTCCAAACAGCTATTCGTGGTCCGGTTGTTCGTCGTCCGACACACATTCGATCCTGTTCCAGCGGCTTCACGTTTTGCCACTTGCCCGTTGTTGTCTTGATCTTGCTGAGCCAACCAGACGAAGTAGGAGTGTTGTTGGAGCTTAAAAGGAGACAAAAAGTACCATGGAGTTACCCGTCGTTCGAACGGTTTGCTGTACCAAAGGCCCTCGTGCGAAGCGTACAGCATGAGGCCACAACCCCCTGGCGGGGATGTTGAGGCGTTCGGATTGCCTGCGATCGTGCTTGTAGGACAGCTTCTCCGTACCAACAACCTGAAGTCACGAAAAGTTGTATATATCTATCCCGACGAGGTTTGACGGTACTTGCTCTCATATATCTGTAGGGCTGAGGTCTTGGCCGAGGCTAGATCGCCGCTGCGGCATCATCGTCTTCCGCTTCAACCAACAGCGGAAAAAGCAGGCTCGGGGGAGGCAAAGAGGAAGAAGCTCACGAGCAGGCGACGACACCCACCACCGCGCGCCTCGGGACCGTATACAGGGCAGTGATTGGAAGGCGTACATCTTCATCGGAGCGGGAGTGCTGGGCGGAGGCGCAATCACGGGCCAAGCAGCTTCACCTATACCAGTGAGCTTGGCGTACTGGGAACACGAGCGGCAATGGCAAGAGCACGATAACAACACGCCTCATCTCACTCCGAACCTCACTCGACACTGGCACGGTAGCCTCACTTGCTCTTCGACCGACTCACAGCGCCGGCGCTGCTTTCATATGATACCAGGAGCTTGAACCGGCAGCTACACATATTTCGCCGCCCACCATACCAATACCTTCCATCTGCACACACACCCCTGGAACTTGAGCAGGCAATAACAGCCAACATGGTCTTGGAAGCCCCGCTCGAGCTGGTGGGCAAGCTGGTCCGCCTCCTCAATCCGCGCAACTGGCACAAACCGCACCCCAACTTCATCACAGTCCACTACATGTTCATCATCGGATGCACCGTCCTTGGCTCCATCCTCGTCTATCCCGCCGGCGGTCTGGCATACATAGACGCTCTCTTCTTCACCGCCGGCGCCTCCACACAGGCCGGCCTCAACTCGGTCAACACCAACGACATATATCTGTACCAGCAGGTAGTCTTGATGCTGATCGCCTGCATCGCCAACCCGATCTTCATCAACTCGGCCGTCGTCTTCGTCCGCCTGTATTGGTTCGAGAAGCGCTTCCAGCACCTCGTACAAGTGTCGAGGAGCGCGCGGAAGTCGAGGATGAGGACTATCAGCAGGAATAAGAGCGAGATGAAGAATGTTATAGATCCGGGCAGGTTGGAGATGGGCGTCAACGGGAGGGAGATCCGCGTTCTGCACGACACCACCACCCCGAACGGCATGAGTGGGACCAGTGTAAAGATGTCGGAGACGGAGAAGAAGTTTGCGGAGAAGCTGGGATTTGGGCAGCAGTTCAGAAGCGGGTCGCCTACGCCGGAGAGTAGCAACAGGGGTAGTGACCACAGCCATGAAGCTGCTTTAGACGAGAAAGACCATGCCAATTTCGAGACCGCGCCGCAGACACCGAGCACGCACCCGGCTTCGTACATGGGCCTCAATCCTGGACTGAGGAGAGAGATCACTTTCGCCGATGAGGTCTCAACACAACATGCAGAGCAATCTCGTGACCTGCCAACGGTGCCTGAAGGGAAGGATGTTGACAAGCATATTCGGTTCCTGGAGCAGCAGCAACGGCACGCCAAGGACAAGGAAGGTACACTGCGGATCCCTGGCCCGAGAGACTTTGATCGGGGAGAGAAGCCGGAGGAGGTGGATAGTGATGATGAAGACGTCCTGAACCGCCCACTGACGAGGGACACCAACACCGACAAGCCATCCGCGACCGAACACGAGCGCGCTAGACGGCTGAGCATTGGCAGCAAAAGCGAACAACTTAATGCCGACGACCACGCGCCCCGAGCCATCACCTTCAATGAGCCTGATCACGTTCCTGGTCGAGCTCGTAACCACGGTGCAAAGGTGGCCGATGACACTGACGAGGCCGACGGGCGCGAGGCTGGATTCAGGCAGACTCTGAGCAAAGTGAAGACCAATCTCACTCACCTCCGTCGCCATTCCCGCTCTCGATCTCATGGCGGAGGTCCTGGTCTCGAGTCTCGCAACAGCTTTGCCAAGACGTTCAACAGCATGACGACGGCCCGCACGAGAATGTCAATGGAGGACCCGATGCCGTACCTCACCTGGCAAGCTACCATCGGCCGCAATTCTGCTTTCCTGGGACTCTCAGAAGAGCAGCGCGAAGAGCTCGGTGGCATTGAGTACCGCGCGCTCAAGACGCTGGCCAAGATTCTGATCATTTACTACGTCGGCTTCCACCTCTTGGGTATGATCGTCTACTTGCCCTGGATCCTCCATACACAAGGACACCTATTGCCAAGCTCTGGCTCCCCACCCATGACATGGAGACAGTACGTACGAAGCTCGGGCACGAACCCGGTGTGGTGGGGTATCTGGACGCCGGCGTCCATGTTCAACGATTTGGGCTTCACGCTCACGCCGGACAGCATGAACAGCTTCAACAACGCCGTCTTGCCTCTACTCTTCGGCTCTTTCCTGATCATCATCGGCAACACCGGCTTCCCATGCATGCTCCGCTTCGTCATCTGGGTCGCCAGCATACTGGTACCAACGGGGACCGGCCTCTGGGAAGAACTCCGTTTCCTCCTCGACCACCCCCGCCGCTGCTTCACCCTCCTCTTCCCCTCCAAAGCGACCTGGTGGCTCTTCTGGATCCTCGCGGGCCTCAACGGCATCGACCTCATCTTCTTCATCATCCTCGACCTCAACGACTCCGCCGTCACCACCCTACCCGGCGGCATCCGCGCCCTGGACGGCTGGTTCCAAGCCACCTCCACCCGCACCGCCGGCTTCTCCTGCATCAACCTTGCCGCCCTGCACCCCGCGATTCAGGTTAGCTACCTGATCATGATGTACATCTCCGTCTTCCCCATCGCCATCTCCGTGCGGCGCACCAACGTCTACGAGGAGAAATCCCTCGGCATCTGGGGCGGTGAGGAGGATGGTCCCACCGGCGAGGGCGGCGAGCAGAGCTACGTAGGCCAGCACTTGCGGCGTCAGCTGTCCTTCGACCTCTGGTACGTCTTCCTAGGCTTCTTCATCATCTGCATCGTCGAGGGCGCCCAGCTGGCCAACACCAACGAGTACGCTTTCACCATGTTCTCCGTCCTCTTCGAGATCGTCTCCGCCTACGGCACCGTCGGCTTGAGCCTGGGCTACCCCACTACCAACGCCTCCTTCTCCGCGGAATTCCACGTCCTGAGTAAACTCGTCATCGTCGCCATGATGATCCGGGGTCGGCATCGCGGGCTCCCTTACGCTCTGGATCGTGCTATCCTACTACCCAGCGAGAATCTGAAGGACAAGGATAAGGCGCTCGACCGGACGATGACGGCGCAGCGGCGCATGTCGGTGCTGGACCCGAGGAATCAGCAGGAGAGCTGGGAGGACGGGGAGCTGGATGAGAGTGGGTTGCCGAAACAGCATAGTGCTGCTATGGCAATGGGGATGGGTGCTGGCGGGGAGGTGAGTCCCGAGGGGATGCGGGATACGAGGCGGATGAGGAGGCGGAGTAGTGCGATGAGGAATGGAAGTGTGACTAGTGGACGGGGGGGCGGACGCGAGGGCGGACGGGGTAGTGGTGAAGGGGGGCTGCAAGCGAGGAGGGAGCGGCGGTGCTGGCGGGTGGGTTGAGTGCGGGGCCGACGGTCCCGAGGCATTATGACTGAAAGCCCGCTTCGCAAGGCCGAAGACGGAGATGGAGAAGGTTTTTCTACAGTGGAGCGTTCCGAGCGTTGTCTTTTAGCATTGGGACTCTTTTGGGATATCAAGGATGGGCGGGGCGTTCAGGAGGGCTTTTTGGCTGCACTATTCATTGATCACAGCGGCCAGTGCGTGCACATTAGTACATGCCATACAAATGAGCAAACGGAGACATCTTGAGTGATCAGAGAAATCGTTGACTCCTCCCATACCGAACATCGCTTGCCAGCGTAGGAAGACTTCCTCTGCCGTAATAAGGGGGTGCAAGTGCACCGCTCAATGGACGATGCAATATGAGATGCCAACCACACGACCGTGCCCACCCACCATCGTACCACCCACCAAATTCCGCCTAGATAATGCCGTTACCTGGCAAACACTGCACCAGCGGGAAACCTCGCGCCGCAGTCCCCACCTCGCTACCCGTCGCCCACTCACCCACACCACCTCCTCGCGCTCTTGAACAGTCTGACCCACGGCCCAAACTCCCCCCACTCCCTCGCCTGGTGCTCCGGGATGAAACTCCCCACGTCCCGCAAGATCGTGCGCTCCGGATGCGGCATCAGCGCCAGCACCCTCCCGTCCGGCGTCCGCACACCGGTAATACCCATCGGGCTCCCGTTGGGGTTGTAGGGATACCGCTCCGTGTGCTGCAGATGATTGTTCGTATAGCGGAGCGACACCAGTCCTTGGTCGATGAGCGATTTAGCGGACGATTGCCCGGTGGGAGGGAAAGTCGCGCGCCCTTCGCCGTGCGCGGTGACGATGGGGAGGTAGGAGCCGTGCATGCCGTGCAAGAAGACACTCGGTGTGCTTCCGGGCGGATCGTGGACCTCGACCATGCACACGCGCGCCTCGTACTGCTCGCTGACGTTGCGCTCGAATGTCGGCCACGTCTCCGCTCCGGGGATGATCTCCGTGAGGCGCGAGAGGAACTGGCAGCCGTTGCATACACCCAAGGTGAAAGTATCCTTGCGCGCGAAGAAGGCTTTGAAATCGTTGCGCGCGCCTTCGTGCAAGAGCACGCTCTTGGCCCAGCCTTGTCCCGCTCCCAGGACGTCGCCGTAGCTGAAGCCGCCGCAGGCGGCGAGGCCGACGACGGAGGCGAGGGAGAACCGGCCGGAGAGGATGTCGGTCATGTGCACGTCGGTGGGGGAGAAACCCGCGGAGGCGAAGGCGAAGGCCATCTCCGCTTGCCCGTTGACGCCCTGTTCGCGCAGGATCGCTACGCGGGGCCTCGCGCGGACTTGGGAGGAGAAGGTGGCGGTGTACGACATGATGTTCTCCACCGGGTTGAAGGTCATCTTGAAGCGGAGTCCGTGGTCCTTGTCATCGTCGATGTTTGTCTTCTCCGCGTCGGCACATTCGGGGTTGTCGCGTAGTCTCTGCATGGCCCATGAGGTTTGTGACCACTTCTGCTGCAGCACTTTTCTCGACTCACGATAAACGCAGTCAGCGCCGTAGTACATCGTCAAGTCATGAGGTTTCGAGGCCTTTGGAACAGCACCGATGACAACGGCTCGTAGCGGTGCGAACACGCCACGGAACTCATTCTCATGCTTCTTGCGGATCTGGAAGACTGCGCCGAGCTCCTCGTTGAACAGCGTCTCCATGAGATCTTGCGTGCGTCCAGACTTGACGACATTGTCCAGCATGACATCCAGCCCGCATCGGCCCGCGAACATCATCTCCACGAGCGTGGTGAGCAACCCGCCATCAGACCGGTCATGATACGCGAGCACGATGTCCGACTCGTGCAACTGCTCGACGCCGTGGTAGAAGTCCTTGATCAGCTCGGCATCCCGTACATCCGGCGCTTGGTTGCCCACTTGACCGAAGACCTGCGCCAGCGCCGAACCTCCAAGAGCCTTCTTGCCTTCCGCTAGATCGACAAACATCAACAGCGTCTCGCCGACTTCTTCTGGCCTCCTCAGCGTCGGTGTCCACGTGCTTCCGATATTATTGACGGGAGCAAAAGCAGTAATGACCAGCGATAGCGGTGCCGTTACTTCCTTCCCCTCCCACTTTGTCTTCATGGACATCGAGTCCTTGCCGACAGGTATGCTTATGCCCAGCTCGGGGCAGAGCTGCATGCCGATGGCCTCGACGGCTTCGTACAAGGCCGCGCCCTCGCCAGGGTGACTGCTCGCGGCCATCCAGTTGGCCGAAAGCCGGATCCGGTTGAGTCGATTCTCCACGCCAGCCGCAGCAATATTCAGCAACGATTCCGCCACCGCCATCCTGGCCGAAGCTGCGGGAGATATGAGAGCCATCATCGGCTTTTCGCCCATCGCCATGGCTTCTCCCGTGCGGATGCCCGGTGTAAGACATGTCGCAGTGACCGAGACATCTGCCACGGGCGTCTGCCAAGGTCCGACCATCTGATCCCTTACCGTCAGACCACCAACGGAGCGATCCGCGATGGTGATGAGGAAGGACTTCGAGCCGACAGCCGGAAGAGCAAGCACGCGGGCCATAGCAGAGCCGAGGACTTCATGCGACGGGATCTTCGGCAGGTATGAGGATAGTGTGCTGTCGAAGGCAGGCAGATCGAGACGTCTCGAATCGACGACCCGATGCATCTTCGGTGGCTTGCCGAACAAAACGGACATCGGCAGATCAATCGGAGTTGGTTCGTCTTGCGAGTCTCGATCCGTCAGTACCAGGCGTTTCTCTTTATTGGCTTTCCCCACTACGGAGTAGCCACATCGCTCTCGTCTGGCTATTCGTATGAACATGTCGAGCTTGTCTGGTGCAATCGCCATCACGTAACGTTCCTGTGCTTCGTTGCACCATATCTGTAGCGGGCTGAGGCTTTTGTCCGCATTGTCCACCTCTCGCAACTCGAAATGAGCACCGTAGCCAGCGTCTTCGACCAGCTCCGGCAAAGCGTTAGACAGACCACCTGCCCCAACGTCATGTATGAACTGAATAGGATTATGGGTGCCAAGCGAACAGCACGTGTTGATGACCTCTTGCGCTCGGCGCTGTACCTCGGCATTGCCTCTCTGAACACTCGCAAAGTCCAGCTGGACGCTGCCCTCTCCGGACTGTTTGCTCGACGCCGCGCCTCCACCGAGTCCGATTAGCATAGCGGGGCCACCGATCACGATCAGATGTGCACCTGGACTGACCAGGCCTTTTTGTTTGATGGCATGCTGTGGTCGCACGGTACCGACACCACCAGCGATCATGATAGGCTTGTGATAGCCTCGAATCTCGCTTTTCCCATCCGGCGTTGGTACACTCATGGTAAGAGTGCGGAAGTACCCGGTAGTGCATGGTCGGCCAAACTCGTTGTTGAAGGCTGCACTTCCGATGGGTGCCTGGAGCATGATCTCAAGGCTGCTTGCCAAGTGTGCCGGCTTACCGACATCCAGCTCCCAAGGTTGTCGATGATCCGGAATCAGGAGGTCGGACACGGTGAAACCGGACAAGCCAGCCTTTGGTTTCGAACCTCGACCGACGGCGCCTTCATCCCGGATCTCGCCACCCGAGCCAGTGGCCGCGCCCGGGTACGGCGACACTGCGGTGGGGTGGTTGTGCGTCTCAACTTTGGCCAGGTAGTGGACGATCTCCTTCGTTTGCTTCCATTCGCCAGTCGACTGCTCAGGCGCCCAGACACCACCTTCGTAGCCCTGTAAGACTGCAGCGTTATCGCTGTACGCGCTGATGACATGCTTTGGGTGCAATTCATGTGTATTGCGGATCATCGAGAACAGACTCCGTGCTTTCGAAGTGCCGTCGATCGTCCAGTCTGCGTTGAACTGCTTGTGCCTGCAGTGCTCGGAGTTGACCTGAGCAAACATGAAAAGCTCGATGTCAGTAGGATCACGTTGCAGTTGGTTTGTGTAGGCGTCGATCAAGTAGTCTATTTCCGACTCGTCCAACGCAAGGCCAAGAGTCTGGTTCGCTTGCTTTAGCGTATCCCTTGGGCTAGAGCTGCCCTGGAGTAGATGCACCCTTTCCAATGGTGCTGGCGGCAGCTGTTCAAACATTGCTTTCAGGTCAGGTGCTCCGGTCCCGAAGCTCTCCGTCATACGATCGTACAGCGCTTCCGCATTTGGTATCATGCCATTTCGCGGTGGCTCGTCGAATTCTGCCGCCAAGACATAGCCACGCTCCACCCGCTGGACGGCCTTCTCCAGCCCGCACACGTGTGCTATGCTTGTTGCTCTTGAGCTCCAAGGCGAGATCGTACCGGCTCTAGGCGTCACGTAGAACAATCGAATCGATTCATTTTCCGGTGATGCCCCATTTCTGACGGCTTTGAGCAGGGCCGCATAGAGTGAATCAGTACTCTCCGGATACGAACCATACTCGAGTAATTGATCGAGTATCGATATCTGCTCTGCTTGCAGCGGCTGGTAGGAGGCAACATAGTGCACCCAAATCGCCTGAAGACTCTTTGCGCCAGTGGCAGTGGCAAGACGACGGAGGCGAAAGTCGGAGAACGTCGCCGAGCCAGGGAACGCACGGTGGTCATACTGCGGTGCGTGCATGTTGGTACAGTGGCCCACCGTGGCAGCCAGCAGTAGTGTTTTTCTCTACACATCTCTATCACAGCCTTGCGCGCCAAATAAGTGAAGTCGATCGGCGCGGCAGCGAGCGGGCGGGATCTAGCGGCGGGTACAACCGTCAGCACGGGAAGCTTCCCTCCTGATCACCATTTCTCCCGAGCAGCCATTGCAAGCCCTGACACACGCCTGTCAAGCTGTAAAGCGACAAGCAGAATGGTGAACGGGTTAATTGATGTCTCTACGCGTAGTGGGTTCACGATATGCTGCTACGGCCAAGGATGAGGGCCAACCAACCACTGCTCGGCAGAGCTTCGCTCGTGCATTCGCTGCGGGCCTGTCGAACGGCAGACATCCGCCTTTCGACGTCCACACGCCACCGCTGTACGCTGATTCTGTCCAGACGGAAGTGTGACCCGATAGATTGGCGCCGCACGTGGCCTCTAGCCTTGGCGACATTCAGGAGTTGTTACCATCTGCCAAGCCGAAGTGCTTGCCCGTTTGAGACGCACGAAAGATGTGCAAATTGCAGCAATGGCCCTCTGGGTTCTTCCTGTTTACCGCGCACGGTTGTGTACTGCTGCATGGTCGGCGCAACCCTGGCAGATTTGGGCTCAACGAGCGCAACTACAGCTTAAGTAGGAGGTCCGCATGTTGCTGTTGTGCTATGGCGTCCAAAGAGACAGGCAACGTCCCGATTCCCAACCACCACGGCGCTGCGGCATGCCCACCTGAATTGGACACGCTGCACCCGGGTGGAATGGCGAAGGAGGCCTTGTTCTTGCGCGCGCTGTGGACCGTCGAGACGTTATAAGAAGGTACTTGCCTCGCGGATCGTTATTCACCCTCTTCACATACTGCTGAATCAAGGCTTTCGAGCTGTACACTGGACATGGAGCAGTGCCAGCTTCAGCCCGTGGCACAGATATGGAGTGGCAGGATTAACATGGGTCGTGTCGGCCTCGTGCATAGCAGTCAAAGACACCCAAGATCGGTAATCTGTTGACTTTCCCGGACGCTCCTTGCTCCTCCGACCAACAATGCAGCACCTACCTAACTTCGCCACGAGCCTCAGCGCCAGTGTTCACACCCTCAGCACCTTTCTTCACACCCTCAACACCTTCCTTCACACCCTCAGCACCTTCCTTCAACCCCTCGGACGCTCCATCACCCACCTCCCCTTTCGCATCCTCTTCCCCCTTCTTCCTCGCCACCTCCCTCGCCTCCAGCACCTCCTTATCCGTCTGATACCGACTCAAAGGCTCCCTCCCCCGACTCCACCTCAGCAACTCCTCCTCACTCCGCACCGCCAGATTCCTCCCCAAATCATCGCAGAACCCCCACAGCATCATCCGGCTCCAATGAGTATGCAGCCCCATCTTCCGCCGGACCCCTTCCCTCATCAGCAGCTCCTCAGGCCGGAGGAGCACTTCGCGCGGTTTCTGCTTGGGGACGATCAGGCGCTTCTGATGCGGGTACAGGAGCTGTTGCTCGATGTGCGTGTGCTGTGTGGCCTCTGACGTCAAGCCGGGGTTGATGATGGTGGTCTTCTTGCCGTTCGCGAGGGTGCGGATCGCGACTCCCGTGCGCTCCAGACCGGCGGTGCCGACTTCCTGCCAGGGGATACCGAGGATACTTTGGTGTTTGACGTGTACGGGAGTATTGTCGGGAAGATGGTATTTGTGTCGGACCCACAATCGCAAGACATCGAGGCGCTCGATGGGAAACATGGGCTCCTCGGGGTCGGGACAAACGCCACGTAACGCCCGCCAGAGGGGCGTGAACTGCCGCTCCGCCGTGAGGAGAGCACGTAGCGAGCATCCGACGAGACCGGTGTTTTGCCACTGTGGCAGGTGAACAAGCGGATCCATTCCCGGACGATTCATGGGGTACAAAGGCCCAACGGGATCCGTGAAAACCATATCCACCTTGAGGAAGAACATGGTGGCGCGGAAGATGGTGACGTTGGTGAGGTACTCTTGGCTGCGCACCAGAGCGATGCGCTGGGAATTGAGCGGCAGGTCCATGACGAACCACATACGACTGATGGCCTCGAGCGTGCCGGCCGGGCACCGGAGGCCTTTGGTGGCGAGCTGGATGAGCATGTCTTTGCACACGCCTTGTCGCCACACCACCATTTGCAGCCATCGTAAGCTGGGGATGTCGCGCATGTCTTCGTACATGAGCTTGACGTCCCTGCCCTTGGCGCTGCTTTTCTGCCGTAGCCGCGGGTCTTTGATGCAGAGAGGTGCGTAGCAGCGCCAAGGGAAGATCTTGTCCGCGTTGGGCGCCCAGGTGCGCATGTTGGCGAGGACGAACGCGATGTAAGAGCCGTTGAAGAGATAGTGGAAGGGCTTGCTGATGGCGTAGAGGTTGATGATGGAGGGGATGGTGAGGTAGCTGACGAGCTGCAGGAGGAGGTCGTTGTCGCGCAGGAAGGCGTTGACGATGCTGAAGAACTTCTTGCTTGGTGGTGGGTGGAAAGGGTTGAGTATGCTAGAGCCGGCGATCTTGCGGCCAGATGGAAGAGCGAAGGTGGGAGTGATGGAAGCGACGCGAGGGGTGCCTAGTTCGTCATAGCTGATCTCGAGTTTGTTCTCAATTCGAGCACGCTTTGCTGGACGCTCGTTGGGATTGTCGAGTCGAAGTGGCAAAGGCTCGAATTTGCCGGTGTTGAACTTCTGGGGCGAGGTAGAGGCTCGACGCTTGTGCAGACTCCCGAGTGTGCCTCTCGCTGCTGGAGCGGTCGTCTGCGGTGCCGGAATGTTCTGAGTGGCATCCATCGTCGTACTGTGGCCTGCTGGCGTCTCACCGTCCAGTACAGGATCCGCCCTCTGCCACTCCATCTCCATACTTGCCGGAGTAGTCAGCGGATCCCGCGCACCACCCTCAATCCCCTCGCCTCCCCCGCCGCTCCGCATCTCCCCTCCCCCTTCTTCTCGGATCCCTAGCCCTCGAGCGCTCTCGCTCTCTTCCTCCTCTCCGCTCACTCCGCCTAGGTCCATCGCTTTTCTCTTCTTTCCCCTGCATCCAGACATTGCCCATAGAACTGTGCGGCTTGAAACCTTTCTCTGGCCACTCGAGCTTGATGTGCGAGACGTACATCAACGCGCAGAGGAAGATGCCGGCGGTGGAAGGTGGAGAGTTGTTTGGTTTGGTTTGTTTTGGTTTGATACTGATTGTGGAGCCGGAGTCGACGATAGACCGTGCTTGCTATTGTTGAGGTGGAGCTCGGCTGTGCAGATCGTGTTTTGAGTCCGCGTGACTTGATGCGGCGTCAGACGAATTAGGAAAGAGCGGACTTCACGGGCTGCGAGCCAACGTGATGCTCACTCGGCGCGAGTCAAGGCCTGCACGATGGCAGAGAGGTCACCCTTCGTTCGTAATCCTCATGGGTGACGCAACGTCATCATCACTCTAGGCTGAACTGGTGGACATAGGACTCACATCGAAGGAACCCGCAATGCAGAAGGGTTGGAGACCGAGCTCGTCGATCCTTCAAATTACTCAGCAGATAGCACGACAGACAAAGCACAACATACGCTGCGTTGAGCGCTTGGTATCATCCCAGCCATACTCCTCCGAACCCGAGCCTGTTGAAACGGCCGCCCACACGACCAGTACGCCACGCTTCCCCACCGGACCCACACGCCTATCACCCGTCCCCCTATCTCCTGTTCAGCAGAGTCAGGAACTCATCCCTCGTCTTCGCCCGCTTCCTCATCGCCCCGAGCATACAGCTCGTCGTCGTCGTCGCGCCGGCCTTCTGCACCCCGCGCATCACCATGCATAAGTGGCTGCTCTCCATCACTACCCCGACGCCTTGCGGCTTCAGTACCTCCGACAGTGCGAGTGCGACTTGCTTGGTCAGGCGCTCCTGGACTTGCAGACGGCGACTGAACATCTCCGCGATGCGCGCGAGCTTGGAGAGGCCGATCACGCGGCGGGAGGGGATATAGCCGATGTGCATCTGGAGACCAGTCGTCAGCAACCCCACCTCGTCTCCCTTGTAACGTGCATAGATGTAAGCTGGTGGGTAGTCTTACCTTCCCAGTGAACGGCACCAAATGATGCTCACACAGACTGTACACCTCGATATCCTTCACAATAACCAGCTCATCATGATCTTCGTGAAACACCGCCCCATTTACAATATCCCGCAGATTCTCCTCATACCCCTTCGTGAAGAACATCATAGCCTTCGCATACCGCTCCGGCGTCCCATGCAAACCCTCCCGATCCGGATCCTCTCCTATACACTCCAAGATCGTGCGCACGGTACCCGAGAGCTTGGCAAGCCGCGCCTGCGCCTCTTCCGGGCTCTCGCGCTCGTGGAGGCGGGAGAGGGTGCCGACGGAAGGCCAGGAGAGGCCGTCGAAGTCGACAGTGGGGTTGGCGGTGAAGGGGGACTGGGAGCGCGAGGTCGCGGGTGGCGTGAGGGGGGCTGCGTCCCTGCCGTCGCGGGCGGCGACTTTGAGTTCGATGTCCTCGATGTCTGCGTCGGCTACTTCTTCGTATTGGCGGGCGGATCGTTGCTGTGTGGTGGGGGTAACTCTAGGAGGGTGAGGCGCATCGTCGTTGATTGACAGCTGTTCGAGGTCTAGTGGCTCTCTATGCGGGCCCATGGAGGCTTGTATGGAGCTGTATGTGTGATCCTGGTCTGCTCGATCACTCTCGGGCGTGAAGGAGGGGTGGAGCGGGGAGTGACCGTTTACGAGGTAGGGCGGTATGGGCTTCGGGCGCGGCGTCGACGGGTGCTGTGAGTCCATGGTGGGCTCGTCTGTTGCGCTGGCAGTTTGCGCAGGTATGAAAGAGTCACTACTGATCGCTCCGGAGAGCGCGCAGTCTGGAAGAATGGACTTGGTGAGAGGATTGCGGCGCTAGATCTAGTAGTTCGAGTACGCCGCTTCGATGTAGTGGAACAGCCAGTCCATCATCCACCGTCATCTCCAGACTCTTTCGCTGACCATCATTCGTCGTATTGTAGCAAACATCCCGACCATTTTCCTCACTCAGTGAAGTTCACCGTCCTATTCATTTCCTGCCTGCATGCGTCATTGGTCAGCTCCAGGCGGAGCCTTCCGCTTGCGGGCGCACGACTTCACCCCTGGGAACAGCGAACCTTCTGCTCCTGCACATCATCAACCTCGCCGGTCGACTATCGGGCGGCATCGTGAGAATGCCCTTCAGAGATTGAAATGCGTTTCTATTCCTTCACTGATCTCTTTTGGCGCTCCCATTTCCCATACTCACTTGACTGCACGGCGGTCTGCCAAAGCTCTACGCAACCTTCTCCCACACGGCGAAGCGTATGTCGACCGGATCGCTGTGGCCATCAGCATATAGATGCACTTCCGGCTAAGAATCGAGCCCGACACTGGAGAAGTCACGTTGACTCATACTCGGCCCCCCGGATGCCTGGCGTTAGATGATTGCCCAATCATCACCGATACGGGTATTCGTTATTAGATAGCTACCTTTCGCTCGTGAGGCCTGCTTGAGAAGGGGGCGTTGACTGTGATGGCCATCTGTGAACGCAAGCATTGCTGCGCTGTACATCTTGCGCACGGACCGGAGGCACTTCGCTGCCTATGTGTGCATCGCAGGCTCTGGGGCGGCACTTCTGCTAACTGATAGGATCGCTTCTGACCGCTAAGCAGCTTCACGACCGCGGCCTTCATGTTTGACAGTGGCGGACCAGCGCTGCTTGCCCCACGGACTGTGGGCTCATCTCTCGCACTGCATTGTCCGACGAGCGAGACTACACTTCGGGGGTGCCCCCGGCACTGATGCTTGCGTTTTGAATCTACGAAGCTACTTATGGGCTGCTACAGCATGCCCAAGCCTGGTGACGGCGAAAAGGTGTAGTGCCATGCGAAACTCCGGCAGAGCACGCTCACGTACGGGCTACGAGACGTGGTTAAGTGCGATGGGATGCTCCTAGTGACTTCTCTTGCACGAGGCCCTTCGCCTGAGGTATAACGGCAACTCAGGTCGAACGTGCCTCGTGAAGCTTGCACGCGGGTCACTTGGTTCCACCGGCTGAACGAGGTCTCTCGATAACCGTCCGTCACGTGATGGTGTTGTATTCGCTTGCTGCTGGAACACTTTGGCCGAGCCCAAGGACCTCGAGAGGACCACCAGAGGTACAGACAGCTTAAGCGCGCTGGCAGCGTCGACGTCGCACAAGCACACGACCATACACCGCTCCCGAGATCCTGCCAAGACGCGGCAGGCGGGCAAGAGCGGGGATCAGCCGCATCTCACAAGGCTCAAGGCAAGTCGCCATATCCTCCCCTCCACCCTGCTAACGCGCTCAGCAGGTGAGTGTTGTACGTTGTGCTTGTGAGAAACAGTGGCCGATATAGCTTCCTCTGCGGCATTCTATTGCATCTACGTTCCGTGTCTGGCATCTCGGTTGAGCTTACCTGATCGGAGTGCGCAAATTCCCAGGCGGAAGCGCGCATCTTGATTGCGCCAAATGGTCGGGTCGCCCGCCAACACTTCGGGAGAGCAGCGGAAGGAGGGCAATGACGGTAACAGCAAAGATGTACGAGGTCGCTCTCCCCGGCGTGGAAGAAGTTCGGAGCGCGTGAGGTCCCCTGGTACCGGCGGGCGAGGCGAGCGGGTAGAACGTCAGGAGCCAAAGGTAGCTGGAGGCAGCGGTGCACCTCCGCACTTTTCTCCTGCACGAGAACATCCGTCTTCCTCATCAGCACATCACCACCACCGGGAATTGCGGAGGAGTAGAAGTCGGTCGAGATCACCCCTGCGACCACGAGGAAGTGCGCGAGAGACGGCCGGCGCACGCAGAGCTGCCAGCCCTGGGGAAAGTGCTGACCGCAAGCCCCATCACTCACAACGTCACCGACCTTCTCCCACGTCGCGCCACCATCGTAGCAACCGGTCACGCTCACCATCACCCCCTCGCCACAAGCAACAACGACGCAGACGCAGCAGAAGCGTAGACGACCGAACGTCTCCGAAGCGCGAACGGGGCTCCGGTAGGAAGGAAAGAGCTGGTGCGCGAGCGAGGTCGCCAAGATCAGTGGTTGCAGGAGACAGTGCGGCCGCGACCCGCGACGCACACAACACGAAGCGTTTCCGATCTCGATCTCGAGACGGACGTCGGGGTGATCGTAGGCCAGTATCGCCAAGGAGGGCCAGGAGACCGGAAGAAGACGCTGCACTCTCTCATACCCGCCGGCACTCGCCCGGTAGAGATCACCGCCACGAGTGCTCCACGTCATCGCCACCTCCGCGAGTCCATCGCTCCGAGCGTGACGTGAATCACTGGTACGAGCCTGTAGCTCGAGACGAGGACGACTCCTATCGCCCAGAGTCTGGGCCGGCACCCCGTGGCGAAGATCGTGCAGATCATCGCCGCCAACGTTCACGCTCACCCCGGGCTCACCGCCAACGACGTGATAGCGGTGAAAGTCATCGCGGCAAACCTCATTCAGCGCGCGAACACGACCACGGACGCCGATCAAAACGGTCGCTGAGTAAAGAAAGCCGCAGTCACGATCGTGACCGAGAAGACGACATGTACGGCCGTGGCGCGCCATACGGCGCACACTATGGTGGTTACCCGCCGAACCACTCCCAATACGGTCATCGTGGAGGCTATCCACCATCTGGCTATCCGTCTCACGCGCCGTCACCGATGCAAGGTCATCCTCAACAACAACAATCGCCATACCCATATCAGCAAGGCCCTCCTCAATCTGCCGTGCCATACTACCAGCCCAAATCATCTAGGCAATTCAGCAACCCACCTCCACACTCCGGTGGCCAAACACCCCAGCGAGGTGGACCGGCGCATAGAGGAGGGCGCGGACATGGCCACTTTGCCAATCTCTCCTGGACGCCGGGCGAAGGTGTGAAGGGCGGTAACCTAGTTCAGCCGGGAGAGAAGTCGCGAGAGGGCTCGGCGGTTGCGGCACCATCAGCCGAGGAGGCCGAAGCAGAAGATGACAACAACCCATTTAGGCCACCTGCGGATCTGCGAGCGGAAGACGAAAGTGCGAACAAACGGCGGAAATCCAACCCACCTGGTCCAGGGGCGCAGCCCATACCAGTATCGAAAATCGTTCAGGAGAAAGAGCTTGAAGCAGAGAAGGAGAAGAACAAGATCTCCTTCTCCATCAAAGGCAGAGCGAGCTTACAGTCAGCCACTGCGGAGAGAATACCAAGCACAGCGAAACCCGAGACATCGCCCTTAGCAGCTAAGAAGTTGCCTGCGCCGCTGTCGCCTCTCGTGCAGACCGTTGTTCCGAAGAGCAGGCTGTATGTGGGCAACACTCGGATTGAACCGTCACAAAAGGCATCTCCTCCACTCACCAGGAAAGAGACGGTACGCAAGAAGCGAATGAAAGCGCGGCCGACGCTGAGCGAGGATTTTGCGCAGTCGGAGAGTGTGTACTACCGCAAGACCGGCAATGAATCTGTCATTGGGAGCGGGACGTACGGCAAAGTGTACAAAGCGATACATGTATACACTGGGAGGATGGTGGCGTTGAAGAAGCTGAGGATGGAGGGTGAACGGGATGGCGTAAGTTGACGTACAACTCCAGTACGATTTTGCTGCATATACTGACCAGGCACAGTTCCCAGTGACAGCCACGCGCGAGATCAAGCTGCTGCAGTCGCTTAACCACATCAACGTGGTCCCACTCCAAGAGGTGATGGTCGAGCGCAACGACTGCTTCATGGTCTTCGAGTACCAAGCGCACGATCTCACCGGCCTGCTCAACCACCCCACCTTCGCCCTCACGGACGCGCACAAGAAGCACCTCGCCAAGCAGATGTTCGAAGGGCTCGAGTACCTGCACCGCCGCGGCGTGCTGCACCGCGACATCAAAGCGGCCAACATCCTCATCTCCAAAATCGGCGAGCTGAAGTTTGCGGACTTCGGCCTGGCCCGGTTCTACCAGAAGCGTCAGAAGCAGGAGTACACGAACCGCGTCATCACCATCTGGTACCGCCCACCCGAGCTCCTGTTCGGCGAGACGCAGTACGGCCCCGCGGTCGACATCTGGAGCGCCGCCTGCGTGCTCGTCGAGATCTTCACCCGGCACGCCATCTTCCCCGGCGATGGCGGGGAGATCAACCAGCTGGACAAGATCTACAACGTCCTCGGCACGCCCTCGCGCAGCGAATGGCCGGGCATCACGGAGCTGCAATGGTACGAGCTCCTGCGTCCCACGCACCGACTCCCGAACACTTTCGCCGAGAAGTACAAAGGCAGCGGACGCATAGCGGACGACGCTTTCGAGTTGCTGGAAGCCATGCTCTCGTACGATCCCGCGAATCGGCCCATGGCGGCCGATGTGCTGGAGCACCGCTACTTCCACGAAGGAGTGAAGGCGCAGCAGGTGTGGGAGCTGGCGGATCTGGAGGGGGACTGGCATGAGTTCGAGAGTAAGGCGTTGCGGAAGGAGAAGGAGAGGCAGGAGCGGGAGGTGAGGAGGCGGGAGAGGGAGGTGGTGGAGAAACGGAAGGCGGAGGAGGGGGGCGTGGCGGGGCCGAGTGAGAAGAGGCTGAAGGTAGTTGAGGCTGCGGGGTAGATAATGAGGCTGTGACGGTCTTTAGGAGAGGCTGTTTGTGGTTGGGGGGTGAAGCTGGCTTAGAGTAGCTAGGCAAATGTCAGAAGTATCCCTAAGGCCCCAGGCGTCGCAGCTCGCTCGTTGCGTCCATACCTCACGGTCGTCTACGTCTGCCCCTCCCACGCAAACCAATCGAATACCGGATCCGCAAACAGCGGATCTTCTAAGCTACTCGGCCAAGCTTGCGGCGGCATGTCCATATCTCCCCAGAGCCACGGGCCGGCACCAGGTATACCGGAGCTGTCTGGTAAGGTCGACGAGGGTGCTCTGAAGATGAGACCGGGCTGCTGTCCATCGGAAGCGGACTGTTGAGGGATCCCTTCACGGATCGTCATCGAGGTAGGAGACGGTACCAGACCTGCTTCACTGTTCGGCAGAACTGGTGTCGGCAGACTGTTGGCCGGGGGAGCTTCTGGTGCCGATCCGTCAGTATGGACCAAGAGCAGGCAGGTCAGGCTCGCCACGCTCACCTTCTGGATAAAGGACCGATCTAGCGCGTTGCACGGTAGCGGCCGCCATGCGCTCCAACTTATTCGCCTCGCAATAGCGCAGACCCATATCGCGGAAGTAAGCCGGCAGCTGCTCCATAGCCTCGAGCGCTTGCTCCTTCTCCTTCTCCATCGTCCGAGCCCTCTGATCCGACGACATGATCTGGCCGAACAGGACCAGAAACGGCGCCCACGGGAAATACAGCATCTGCCACGTCACACCAATATATGGCTCTTCTGCGCCGGCGTTTAGGTCTTTGAGCAGGCGAAGCATCTTCAGCGACGTCTCATGGCATAGTTTCGAAGTCTTGGCGTGGCCCCGCGTGAGCACTATCAGGGCGCCGTAATACTGGAAGCGCATGTAAGTGAGGCCGAACTCGAGTGATCGAGCAGCCAGGGGATCCAAGAACGGCATCTCCGCGAGAGAGGCCGCTTCGAGAACCTGCGCAGCCTCTGGTCAGCTGCTCAACATCGACTGTACGGAGCGGAGAAGCGCGTTACCTGCGTTGCTTCCCGATACCACATATCAAGAGCCTGCTTCGCCGCTTGCTCGGCTCGTGCATCGTTTTCGTCGAGAGCACACCATATATCCGTCATCACCCGGGACAAGCGAAACGATTGCAGCATGTGATGCGCCCCAAACAGGGACGATCGCTTGTCTGAGCCAACCTGAGGCTGCCAGGGCAGGATCTGGTTCAAGGTCGGGAGAGGGATGTCGTTATACATGGTGCGATGGAACGCACCGGGCCAGGGAAAAATCAGCATCATCGACTTTTCCAGCGTGTTGAGGTGCCAGAACAGTATGAGACGGCGCTCTTTTGTCTCCGGGTCGGCGGTCTTGTGGTTTACGGTTAGTGCGCGGAGCATGCGGCAGGCATTTGACATCAGCATCCAGCAGAGTGAGGGTGTGGTGAAGGGTTCGACGTGGCAGGCCAGGAAGGCTAGGGCTTGAATGTTAGGATCGCTGGGCTCGAGAAGGAGGCGGGTGTCGTTGAATGCCAGCCAGAGGTTCGCTCGGAGCCGGGACCTGATTTTCTCTGGTTCCGCCGTGGTCGATGGCAAGAAGGGCAAGATGATGCCATAGTAGATGACGAGCCAGGCTCGTTCACGCACTTGGTCCGGACGGGATGACGCTAGATGTGCCACGGTATCCGCCGGGGCGGCAGTCAGCAGAGGTCTATACCTCTGAAGCCCGCAGGTAAACACTGGATCGTCAGCGCAGTCAGCGTGACCAGACATGCTCTCCGTGACTCACGCTCGGCCCACGACTCGGCATGCTCCTCGAAGAGGAAGTATCCCTTCTGTGACGTCGGCAAGATGGTGGAGCCATCCGCCAGGTCCGGACGATCGCGCCAGAAAACATCAACCTCATCTGCCAATGTCGACAGGACTTTATACGGACCAGGCCCTTGCGTATCGACGGGTGGCATCTTCTCGCGCACTCGATCGAAGTTGGCCTCCCATTGAGACGCTCCTGGATCTCCGGATGCTGTCGCTGGGATACTTGCAGGCCGGCTCTCGAGCGGTCTTGAAGTTGGTGTGGACGGTGATGCTTTACGCTTCCGCGTACGACGCTGAACGCCAATGCGAGAGTACATGCATTCCAACCCTTCGTGCATACAACGTCGGCAACCAGCGGACTCTCGCGAGCAGGCAATCTGCGTCTTCGCATCAGTGGTTGGATTACGGAAGCAGATGTGCTGCGTGATGCGCGTGGGAACCTTTCGAGAGCGGCATGTATCGCACTGCGACGATGATTAGCTCGGAGGTTACGTCCATGCAATTTCGGAAGGCAAGCGCTCACCGCGTATTGGCAAAGAGCGTCCGTCATTATTGTGCCGAGTACTAGCGACTGGATGATCACGGAGGTAAGAGTACTGCGAGACGGAACGGATGTTATGAAGAAGTGGAAGGAAGATACGGAAGAGCTCGGAAGAACATGGAGGTGGCGTATTTCCGTCGTGCGAATAGGCCGACGGTAGCTGAAGAGTTCGGCCAATCAGCGTCCAGCGACTTATGCCGCCCAAGACGATACATATATGGGCTGGTCCACCACAGGAGACACACTTCCTACTCAGCACCAAATGTTCAAAAGCGTCTACGAACCGTCTTGTCGACACCTACCATTCCTGTTTGCATCAGCACTCCGAACCCCTTCAGCTCGCAACGCTACAAAGAGGATCAGTCATACGAGGCTACAGCTATATCAGCCTCGACTAATCTCTCATTCCGCCTTCTCGACCATGGGTGCAACCGTCCCAGCCATAGCCATCCTAGGCGCCGGTCCCTCTGGCCTTCTCCTCGCCCGAATCCTCACTCTGAACTCCATCCCCTACACCATCTTCGAACGGGACGCCTCGCCCACTTCGATCTCCCAATGGGGCGGTACACTCGACATCCACCACGACTCCGGCCAGGTTGCTCTCGCCGAAGCCGGTCTGCTGGACGAGTTCAAACGGGTTGCGCGGTACGATGCACAGACGACAAAGATCGCTGACCGTCATGCGAACGTGGTGCTCGATATTGGTGAAGTCCAGGGTGGAAAGAGGCCGGAGATTGATCGGAGGGACCTGCGGGACTTGCTACTGAAGTCTGTGCCGGGCGAGCGCATCCGATGGGGCTCGAAGGTGGCGAAGGTGGAGAGGGAAGTAGACGGGACGATGGCGGTGCTTCTCGCCGATGGTGGCAAAGCAGTCGGGGGATTCAAGCTTGTCGTTGGAGCAGACGGGGCGTGGTCGAAAGCCAGGAACCTGGTGAGTTCATGACCCCATCCTCCTTGTCATTGATCGTCCATTCTGCCCGGCAGCTGCTGATGAGAACCCTCTAGGTAACCCCAGCCAAACCTTTATACGCAGGCAATACCTTCTTCACGACCTCCGTCTCGACCTCGAACCCTTACCACGCCGCCGTCGCCTCCCTCGTCGGTCCCGGCATGTACCTAGTCTGCGACTCCGGCCACCAGATTATCGCTCAAGGCCTCGCGGACGGCTCCTATCAAATCAACATCAGCCTTCCTGTAACCGAGGGTTGGATGACCTCCTCGACTGGCGCAGCACTAATCGCCAATCCCCAGGCACTCCGAGAGTTCTTGCTCCAATTCTACGCCGACTGGGCACCTACTGCAACGAACTTGATCCGGAAAAGCGACGGCGCCTTCCGTCCATGGCCTCTTTACGCTTTGCCCTTCGAGACTCTGGATTGGAAAACCGTGCCGGGCTTGACGCTCGTGGGCGATGCCGCGCACCTCGAGATCCCCGATGGCGAAGGCGTGAACCGGGCGCTGACTGATGGCGTTTCACTCGCGAGGCGCATCGTGGCGCACTATTGTGCTCCTGATGGCGAGGATCACAGGGACGGGGATTTGGATGCCGCGGTGCGGGAGTACGAGGCGGAAATGTTGCCGCGGTGTCGGAGGGACATGGAGAAGAACAAGACTGAGGTGAAGTTGCTGTGGTCGCCGAATGCGCCGAAGGGGTTTGTGGAGGCTGTTATGGGTGGGCACGTTGGGCAGGAGTGAACGAGATGAGAAGGGTTTTAGACGGGAATGAAGCTGGTTAACATGTTCCACTCCATAGTAACGCTAGCTGCGTTATCTGAATCTCATCATCACCACCAGCAAGGACACAACGTCTTCGTTACACGCAATGCAAGTCTCCGGCGACCTGCCAACGCCTGGGCATCTCATCGATGTAGGAAGCCTCGTCGAGGTGGCGTCCTCATGGCTGTTATGGCTCTCTTCCTGCATTTTCATCCACGGCAGGAACGTGTATGCCAGCTTCTTCAGACCAGATTGCCCTGTTCGTGCCCGCGATGAAGTATCTGGCGTACTTCTAAGTGTCACGGACGGTGATGTCGTTCCACGGGATCGTCATACCGCACATGCTGGCCGAATTGTCGAGCTTGTCTTTGTCTGCGCGGAAGTCGTGGAAGATGACGACGTGACCTTTGACGAGGGCGATGAAATCCTCGAAGACCTCCTTGATGGGCCGTGCCCCGTTTCATGGTGCGAGGTCACGCCGGTCGACGCCCAGGTTCAGCCACTTCGGCGGAAGAGACTTGATGAACTGGTCGTCCGTCCGGAACCCGCCGTGGTCTGGAAAAGTGTCGAGCACGCAGTCGGTATCTTGGTTGACGCGTAAGAGCGATCCGACGTAATGGACGCCGTACCGCTCGCAGCTTTCGATATCGAACGCCATTGACAAGGTCAAATCTTAGCTAGAGCTGCGTTGCTCGAGATCAACGGTTCACGCGAGCTTGATGGTCTTCATTCTGCATGATGTGGTTCTGGCGCGGGTGATTCGGGCGGGTGCTGTTCTGCTGAGTGATGTTCTGGTGAATGCTCGGATATTGGTTGGTTTCTGCAGGGTGCCCATTCTGCGAAGCCGTTGAGATCGGGATGCGGTTGCGGTCTTCGCCATGGACCTGGGCTGCGGGCACGGTGATGACAGGCACGTTGATCGCGGGTTCTGTAGATTGTTCGAGGCGAGCCATGAGCGTTGGCCGGTAGCGAAGAGCGTATTGCTAGTCTTGGGGGAGAGCAGAATACCGTGCTGCGTCGATGTAGCAGCTTCTGTTGTGTTGCAGGGATGCTGAAAAAGGTCGTTGCCGGTGTAGAAGAGAACATATACGTCGAAGAGCCGTGTCTTATATAGAAGACCAATGCGGCTATGAAAGCTGTCTGCGAATGTTCCCGCGGGAGGTGACGCCTGATGGGTATGCATTCACAGCGTGTGCGAATGTTGGCCACTCCACAGGCTTCAGAGTGCGCAGTATGACGCAGCCGAAGTGTGAATGTACCCGAGCAGTGCAGGCGCCTCGTGGCCTGGCGAAGGACGAGGAGCAACACACTTTTGCCGTCCACGAGATACTGCATACGGTAGGCGCCCGGAACTGACCATCGTGCTGTCCACCCCGAAGGACCGGAGAGGGGAGTGAGATGAAGGCGGGCGAGAAAGGAGGAAAGGGAAGGAAGAAGGAGGCGAGGGGAGCTGCGAAGTCGCAGCAAGCAATGTCTTGAGGAGAGACTGTCGTAACAGTACCAAACGCACAAGCAGAACTTGACACTCGGCTGTCTCATGGCGAACAAAGCAGGGTGGCAGCCATGCCAGTATAGCGGATTTTGCGGTGATCCATCTCCTCGCCTTTGTCCGGGATTGATGGCTACCGAAGCATAGCATAAGACATCCTCAGGTTGCGGTAAAGGCCGTACTGCACGTCGACATTGCTCCCTGAAAGTGCACGCAAGTGCCCATCTGTCGGACTTACAGAGTCCACCTAGCAAAATCCAGCAACCTCCCAGCATTTAGCCAGGAGACATAGTCAACTCCAACGAGCTCGTACTCGCATCGTGAAAGCTTCCAGCATGATTCAACTGGGATGTTTGAAGGCTTCCCTTTCATATCGTACTCCCGTGCGACGGCATTGAGTCTTCGTATTGCTGCCAGGGTCGATGGGCTCAACCGATTGGTTTGCTGTCGCCCGCCACGCCGGCGGATGAAGTCAGGCGCATGTCTTTGTCGCGATACCCCATCCGCGGACGGCTGATCCCTCAGCTGCAACACACCGTTCCTGTCGTCTACGGTGATTTTGAGTCCGTCTTGCTACATTATGCGATGCCAGCAGAGTGATGTGAGGACGTGAGGTGAAGGCTTGGATAGCTCACCGCCTTCAACTGACGCGCCAAGCCCTGCTAGCCATCAAACCCTCCGACGGCAGGCCATCTTCTTGTGTGCGAGGCGAGTACAGCATGAGTACAGCTACCAAAGGACTGAGCAGACCTCTCAGTCTCGACTCCGATTCACCGCCCACCGTCTGATAACGATCTCCCGGACCCTATATTTCCTCAACAACCCCGCCACATCCACATCCACATCCCCATTATTCGGCGCCGGCACATCGACATAACAGAGCACCAGCGTCTTCTTCACTTGACTCTGCACCCTATTCACACAATGCAGCCACCACCAGTCTTTC
The DNA here is from genome assembly GCA_005059865.1 of Friedmanniomyces simplex. Classification (NCBI taxonomy): domain Eukaryota; kingdom Fungi; phylum Ascomycota; class Dothideomycetes; order Mycosphaerellales; family Teratosphaeriaceae; genus Friedmanniomyces; species Friedmanniomyces simplex. Next base: position 25,948 of record NAJQ01000067.1, read on the forward strand.
TCTCCTTTCACTCTCCTCTGCGCCTTTCCAATCCTGGTCTCCCAGTAAGGGTCTGTGTATGACGGCATAATGATGACCGCGAACTCGGCGTGACTGAACACCGGACCGCGGTTGTAGAGCATATAATCCGCGCCAAACTTCAGACCGGGCCGGATGACCCAGCCGAGGGAGCGGAAGTGGTGGTAGACGACGTAGTTGAGTAGAAACTGGTTATCAGGTGCCGGTAGTTGCTGGGAGGTCGACAGCCGTGACGGCTGTGGCGTCAAGGGTGCCGCGGTGATGGGAATACGCAGGGAGCTTTCCGTTGGGTCTTTGACTAAAGGGGCGGTGGCGATGGCGTGGGAGACGGCGCGGGCATGGAGGGGTTGGCTGTTGACTGCCAGTGTGGGTACGGGAATGAGCGGCCGGGGTTTTTTCAGTTGATAGGGAGGGAAAGAGGCGTGTTTTGCGAAGAGGGTGAGGAGGTCGAGTGGGGAAGGCGGTGATTGTTGGTTGTTGGGAAACTTGATCTGGAGGACGCCCAGAGCGTAGGAGAGGAAGAAGGCTTCTTCGAGTGTGAGCTGGAGGTGCTCCTGGTTTTGGATGTTGGGATCTGGTCTCTCCTTCTCGTCCGCGTTTTCGTCATCCCTGTTTACCTGGCCAGAATTTGGTACATTCGCCGCTCTTCCACTCGGTGGCAATGGCTCGTTCGGTAGAGAAGCGACGAGCTCATCTGGACGTAAACTCGGTACTTGTACTGATGGCTCAACGACCACTTCCTCTGTGAGTTGCACGTCCATCGGCACACCTTTCTTTATTAGGCCTTCAGCCTCATTGTCAAGCTCACCCACTCCGGGAGACGTCTGGGCAAGATCCGAGTCGGCCTTTAATTCCTGCGTAGCATCAGGACCGGGCTCGCTCGCGTCAACAACGCTCACCAGGCCCTGCTCCACAGCCCGCTGCCTCTCAATCTTCTCCCTCTCCGCCCTCGCCCGCTCAAGCTTGAACAACCTCCTCTCCTCCCTTCGCGCGTTAGTCACCACCTCCGCCGCCCTCACACCCCGACTTCCATCGGCCTCAGCTTTGAGTCGTGCCCTTTCTCGATCCAGCCAAGTGGGTTCCGAGCGGGAAAGGGAAGCTTTGCCGAAGAAACCCATTTCCCATAGTGCCCGTATATGAGCTGGGTCCGTGACGTGAATGCTCCGGGTATCCGGGCTGAAATGGCCTTTGTAAGAGCGACTCGGGTGGGACGTCGGCGGCGCCAGGATATGGGAGAGGTAGACGTAGCATAGTCGCAGCAATGATATCGGGTTTGATGGGTGGAAAGCGGGTAGTGGGTGTACTTCCAAAGGCAAAGGTTTGCTGTGGATCTGAGCGTAGTTTGGGCCTTTCTTCCTCCGTGGTGGTCGCGGTCTTGGCGTTTGCTGTCCTTGCGCAGGCGTGCCGTTGGGTTCTGCCTCGGCGGCTTTGGGAGCGGTTGCTTCGTCTCGGGGATGGCCGTTTGCCACTTGGACGTCGCCCGTCGCCCTACCATTCTCCATCTCGACCACCACTCCCAATCTGTAGAGGTCTATCAATCCAGTCAAGTTCTAGAGTGCGACGGATCCATGTTCCAAGCACTGACTGAGCTTCATGAGTAACCGCCTTGACCTTGTGTTCTTTTGCGGATAGAGAAGGCACTACCTGCCTAGCTGCAGCGGAGCGTGCCGAAGTCTGGGGCGGCGATGCTCGATGCTCACCTCAGCACCCATGTTTCAATCCCAAGCACCCTCTATCATCTACCTCTCACCTACCATGTCAACGACGACGGCACGTTGGACACTCCGCCTGCCTCGAGCAGCCGAGCACCTAGCAACACGACGGGCTGTAAGAGGCGCAATTAGAAGAGTTGAGCAGCGAAGATGGATCCAAAACCCGCCGCCACGCCATCGACCATGGGCCGGCAAGTCAGAAAACGGCGACGATAGCAACGAGGCCTTCCTGAAGCGAATGCAGCAACACAACCAGGATCAGCAACAAGATGCGCCGGCACAAGCAGAGCAACCAGGCCGCAACGCCCAGCTCGCCACCGCCCTCGCGGAGTCGGACGGCAGCGACCTCTTAGCCGAGGTCCATATACCAGACGACCCAGACGGCGTACTCCCGCGCGAACACTCGGCACTGTCACTGCTAGGCAACAGTTCCCTAGTCATACAGCGACAATTGGAGATGATGAACGTCATGCTCGGCTTCGAGCAAGCAAACCGCTACATCATCATGGACGGCCAAGGGCAGACCATCGGCTACATCGCTGAACGCGACCACGGGATAGGCAGTGCGGTAGCGAGGCAGATGTTCAGGACACACAGGAGTTTCACGACGCACATCTTCGATGCGCAGGAAAGGGAGGTGCTGAGGATACACCGGCCGTTCGCTTATATCAATAGTCGGATACGGATATATGATCCGGTGCCTGAGGGTGGGTATGAGGCCATGGAGACGAGCACGGCGTTGCAGGGCACGAGCGCGAGTTCAGTCGTGCAGCAGGGTGCTACAGTGGCGCAAGTGAGCCCGTTGAGGCTGGAGGAGATGCGGATTATCGGCGAAGCACAGCAGCAGTGGGCGCCGTTAAGGCGGAAGTACAACCTGTTCAGCTACCGGCCTTTGTCACCTGCCAGCGACGATACTGCCACTCCGAAAATCGAGTCAGGCGAGAAACCGACATCAGACACCATGGCCTTGACCGAATCTAAAGTGCCCGAGCAAGCGATCGAGGCCGGTATGGCACAATTCGCGCACGTGAATGAGCCCTTCTTATCCTGGGATTTCAACCTCCGCAACGAAGAAGGCTCGGCCGTGGGCTCGGTCAGCCGGAACTTCGGCGGTTTCGCGCGGGAGATCTTCACGGATACCGGCGTCTACGCCCTCCGCATGGACAGCGCGGCGCAGTCTTCTGTGCTTGAGAATGCTGAGGGTAAGGAAGTGAGCCGGCATGAGAGAGACGCGACGGCTATGACGCTCGATCAGCGCGCGGTCATGCTCGCGACGGCTGTGAGTATCGATTTTGACTACTTCTCCCGGCACTCCGGAGCGGGTCACGGTGGGTTTATGCCTTTCTTCTGGCCTTGGGGCGGTACGGCTGCCGAAGGAGGTGCCGCTGGTGCAGGAGCAGGTGCAGCAGGCGGAGCGGCCGAAGCCGGCGCTGCAGGCACAGCTGCTGGCGCTGTCGAAGGCGCGGGTGCGGTAGAAGGCGCAGCGGGAGCGGCTGGACGAGGTCTTTCTGGCGCAACTGCGGGCGAGAGCGGGATAGCGGCTGCGGGCACGATGGCGGGGTATGAGGCTATGCAGCGAGGGGCGTACGGACAGCGAGGGGCTGGGGAGGGCGATCCGGCGAACGAGCCGCTTTTCGATCCGGACAATCAGAACGCGCAACAGACTCAGGGAGGGCAGCAGCAGCAGCCGGATCAGCAAGAGAGTCCATGGGGTGATGATCAGGATCCCTGGGGTGGAGGAGGGCCTGGTGACGGTCCGCCGCCTAGTGCTGGGGGGGAAGGGGGAGGTGGCGGTGATGGTGGGAGCTGGACGGATTCGTTGAGTGACTTCTTTGGGGACTCGTGAGAGTCGGATGCATTGGGAGGGTGTACCCCGCTCATCTACTGGGGCAAGTTTGAGCATGGCGATGGCGCTTGGGGATGTAACAGTATCGGCACCGTCCCTAGGATGGACGGGAACCCAAAGGCTATGTGTAGGATAGACACGGCACGCCAGCCGGGGGCGGCATTACGATGTGAATGATAGAGACGACTGTATGAACTGTTGGATCGAGCTCGAATGTCCGCTAGTGAACAGAGAGCAATAGGTATAAGGCACATGTATGTACGGCATTTATGGCTCGGGACACCTCGCCGCTTACCTAACGCAATGTTGGCTCTTGCTATACGTTACATAAGCCAATCATCAGCGACTCCAGGTATACAGACATCAGACATCACATCCTGTGTTCCTCCAGCATAAAACCTTACCCCATACCACGTATCCTGGAGCCCTCCTCGTAACAGTCTTCTACATAACCACTCAACCCAACCATGAACTCCGTAGCCTCCAAACGCCTCTTCCAAGAGTACAAACACCTGACCACCGACCCCCCCGACGGCATCACCGCGGGCCCCGTCAACGAGGACGACCTGTTCGTCTGGGAGGCCATGATCCTGGGTCCCGAGGGGACTCCCTACGAAGGAGGGGTGTTCCCGGCGGAGCTGAAGTTCCCCAAGGACTACCCGCTCATGCCGCCGACGATGCGGTTTTTGGGCGGGGTGTGGCATCCTAATGGTAGGTCGACACCGCACTATACAAGTACGGGGCCAGAGTAGGGTTGGTGGGTGGGTGGTATAGGGAGCGGGAGTCTTGTGCTGATATGGAAATGGTGTATAGTCTACCCGAACGGCGTCGTCTGCATCTCCATCCTCCACCCCCCCGGCGACGACCCGAACCACTACGAGCAGGCTTCCGAGCGCTGGAGCCCGATACAGAGTGTGGAGAAGATCCTGATCTCGGTCATGAGCATGATCGCCGAGCCGAACGACGAGAGCCCCGCGAACGTGGATGCGGCGCGGATGTGGAGGGAGAGGAGGCCGGAGTTTGAGAAGAGGGTGCGGGCGGATGTTAGGAGGAGTTTGGGGTTGTGATCAGGTGGTGCGGGCTTGCGAGGGGGGTGGAGCATGAAGTGCGATCGAGTCGGTTTTAGCGAGGTGTATGGCGTATTACGATATGACTGGGTTGGACGCGAGCAAGAGTATGAAGTACGACAGCATCATTGCACCCTTGACGCTGTTACAGTACTAAGGCACCCTAGCGGAGGCGAGGTTGCTGATTGCACGGAGTTCATTACCTGCTGTACTCGACTATTGACTGTTGACTATTGACTACATCAGCAGTCTCCGGCCTTACACATCCACTCTCACATATAGGGTATGCTGGAAGACGGTGACCAGCATTCGCGTGATTCCCGCGACGCGTCTCCACCGTTTCAGCGCCTCGAACCTTTCTTGTCAGGATCCTTCTTCCCCTTCACCACCGCCGTCTCCGCCCGCCGGTCATTCTTCGGCTTAAGCGTCTCCACAGTCCTGTTATCCGTCATCCCGCTTCGCGAGCCCGTCGACCTAGCCTCTTGAGCCCGCTCATAAGCCGTGATCTGGCTGGCATTATCCGGAAAATCATCCGGTAGCTCAGGATGAGCGCTTGCCTCGCTCGTGCCGCCACGCGGACTGAGCTGGTTGTTCGTGTTTTGCGGCGCGGGTGCGTAAGGTCCATATGATGGACCGGCTCGACTACTGGAGGAAGATGGGCGGACTGCAGGGTTGCTGTAAGAAGACTGCACAGAGGCTGTCGACTTCTTGGAGAATACGCCGCTGCCTGCGTGTCTGACTTTGTCGAAAATGCGGTCCGTCAGCGCTGGGCCGGCGAAGTCCGCCACCTTGTCCGCTGGTGGTGATTTGGAGCGTTTTATGCGCGTCACGGCATTATCGTCCCCAGGTTGCACAGTTCTTCTAGTCTTGGACCTGCTCTTCGAGAACCCTGCTTCTGGTGTCGGTATCTCAGGCGTGTCGAAGGGCCGCTGGCTCCGCTTCGAGAGAAAGTTGGACCCATGACAGTGCTATATGAAGGAGGCATCGAAGCTGTAGACTTCTTGGCAGACCGACTACTGCCTACTTGGCTGACCTGATCCATAGAAGGGTCCGCCATTTCTGTATACGGAGGTGGATTGGAGCCACTGACTTGAGTCATGGCGTCGTAGTCCCTAGGCTGTGCTAAGCTCCTGGTTCTCGACGATCTGCTCTTCGAAGGCCCTGCTTGTGTCGACGTTAACTTAGCCAACGCATCCTCTGTCAGCGCTGTGGATGCCTCGGAGGGTGCTGCATTAAAGCGCTTGGTTTTGGCGAGAGCGTTGTCATCGTACTGCTGAACGGAGCCGCGCGTCCCGCTCTTCGACGAGCCTGCTTCTGATGGCTCGTAAAGACTCATGGCGTGCTCCGCAAATGGTGGAGGATCCCTCGAGGGCGCTTTCGGACGCTGGGCTTTCACAAGGGCATTGTCGTTGCCCCCGTACACCGAAGACCTGTCTTTGGAGGCCTGGCTCTTCAGCGAGCTCGGCTGCGGCGCGGCCGACTGCGGGTATGCAGGGTACTCATGCGCCGGTAAGGCTCTTTTCTTCGACGAGCTCGCCCCAGGCGCAGCCGACTGCGCACAAGTTCCGTACCCAGGCGCCGGTAGAGCTCTACTCTTCGAAGAGCTCAGAGCCACAGACGCAGCCGGCTGGGGGTAGGCAGGGTACTCAGGCGCCGGTAAGGCTCTACTTTTCGCCGAGCTTTTCCCGGACACGACCGACTGCGGGTATGCAGGATACTCTGGCGCTGGTAGAGCTCTGCTCTTCGGTGCTCTTGAAGCAGAAGCGAACGGCTGGTCATCCGGAATCTCCTCGACCGTGTACTCAGTGGTCACCCGACTCTGACTTGCCTGTTGATCCCAAGGATTCGGCTGGTACGAGGGTTTCGCCTCTATGGCCGCTTGCTGCCGCCGTCCCTGGCTGCCAGAAGCCTTCTGCATCACATCATCTATCCCCCTCTCAACAGCCTTCTGCACATCCGCCGC